>PVIH01005448.1:0-28748 GCA_004025045.1 Sigmodon hispidus | reverse complement strand
TTTTTGTTTCAATTGTATTGATTTCAGCTCTAAGTTTGATTATTTCCTGCTGTCTACTCCTTCTAGGTGAGTTTGCTTCTAATTATTCTAAGGCTTTCAGCTGAGCTGTTAGGTCTCTAGTGTGGGATTTCTCTAGGTTTTTCATATAGGCATCTAGCGCTATGAATTTTCCTCTTAAGACTGCTTTCATTGTGTCCCACAAGTTTGGATATGTTGTGGATTCATTTTCATTAAATTCTAGAAAGGTTTTAATTTCTTCCTTAACTGAAACATGGTTCAACTGAGTGATGTTTAGTTTCCATGAGTTGGTAGGCTTTCTTTGATTTTTGATGTTGTTGAACTCTAACTTTAGGCCCTGGTGGTCTGATATGTTACAAGGGATTATTTTCATTTTTTTGTATCTGCTGATATTTGCTTTATGACCAATTATGTGGTCAATTTTGGAGAAAGTTCCATGAGGAACTGAGTAATATGTATATTCCTTTGCATTTGGGTGGAAGCTTCTGTAGATATCTATTAAATCCATTTGCATCATAACCTCTTTTAGACTCCTTATTTCTCTGTTGAGACTCTGTCTGGGTGACCTATTCAGGGTTGAAAGTGGGATATTGAAGTCTCCCACTATTAGGATGTAAGAATTGATGTGGAATTCAAGCTTTAGAAGTGTATCTTTTACATAATTAGGTGCATGTATATTAGGGGCATAAATATTCAGGATTGAAATTTCCTCTTGACCATTTTTTCCTGTGATTAATAAGTAATGACCATCTTGGTCCCTTTTAATTGCTTTTAACTTAAAGTCTATTTTGTTAGAAATTAGGATGGCAACCCCCCGCTTGTTTCTTAGGACCATTTGACTAGGAAATCTTTTCCCAACCCTTTACTCTAAGCCTGTGTCTGTCTTTGTGGTTTAGGTGTGTTTCTTGCAGGCAACAGAAGGATGGCTTCTGTTGTTGTATCCATCTTGTTAGTGTGTGACATTTTATAGGAAAGTTGAGTCCATTGATATTAAGGAATATTAGTGACCACTGATTGATATTTCCTGACATTTTTTGGTGGTAACTTGTTTGTATTTCCTTTCTCTGAGCATTCTTCTGTGGAATTATTGATTGTTTGTGGTTTCAAAGCTACAGCCTGCCTCCCAGTCCCACAGACATATGGCTCTATATTTCTTGGAAGATTTGCAGCTACTCATTACTTTATTTCAAATTCCTTAAGTCCAGCTTCAATGCTAGGTAATTACTCACGTGTGAAGAGTCAAACTGCATGCATATGTGCTTCTCTTATGCTGGAATGCTAATTTTTGTTGATGACAACTATTTTTTGTGTGTACTTAACATTAAAACAATAAAGAAAAAAATTGAGTTAGTTGTTTTTGCTTCATTGAACCTTAATTATTGGGAATATGTGGACTTCAGTCTCTGTTGAGCACTAGTGCTTAAAAATATATTTGCTCCGAAGTACTTTTAGTTAACATCACTGATACTGGTCAATATTCAGCTTGTCAACAAGCAAGAAGATCCTCCAAAGTGAAATATTTACTTTCTATTAGTACAGCTGAAGCAACATTACTTATTTTTAAGCTTCTCCTATTTACTTTTTGAACAACATTATGAGTAATCCTAATATAGGAAACAAGCACAGAGTAGCATAAGTTGAGGCATATGAAATACTAAACTATATTGTATAAAAGATCATTTTGTCTGCTTCCTTAATAATGTACCAGTTATGTTGCCATATATATATTCATCAAGACTGGAGAGAGAGAGAGAGCAGTTCTGAAGGACTTACTGAGTGCAGCCTTAAAATTAACATTAAGAAGAAGAAATTTTTATCAAAAATAGTTACTTAAAATATGGAGAAAAACCTGAAATGAAAACGTGATAGAGAGAGATAGGAAGTGAGAGGGGGAGGGAGAGAGAGAGAGATTCAAGAGAGCGAGAGAGACACTTGGAAGAAATACAAAACATATATAAATATATACCTAGGCAGATTTTTTTAAAGATTTTGACCTAGAAAAGTATATGTAAGTAATATTGATGAATAGTTCAATTAAAAAAATGCTTAGGCCTTTTGAATACTATTTCAAACAAAACAGTCTGGGGCAAAAATGCTGTTGCATATACCAGAAACCCATTAAACAATCAAGACATACTGTTATTCTAAAGTACATTATGAGAAATTAGAAGAATATGTTTGAGTTTAATGATGACTGCAATATAATTAGGCACATAACTGTGAATTATTTCTAGATAACTGTGATTGTGAAAAACCTTAAATAGAATGACTGAACTATACCTTTACAGTTACCAGGATATTGTAGGGCCTTGTTATTATACATCCTAACTATAGCATATGAAAGAAGAGCTAAAGATCTTTTCAACACTGACAGTGTCAAAATCAAAGGCATAAATGAGGATGGTTTTGAGGACTTTAAGGTTTAAGGAGACCCAATGAGTAATTCAGAAAAAAGCATTTCTCATTTCTGTTAAAGAATGAATCTCTTTGATCTTCCATAGTCTTGTGCTTTTTTATTTTTAAACAATTACTGTTTCTAATGTACTAACCTTCCATAACCAGGCTTGATTTTTAAAACCAAAAGGTAGCAATGATTCCTCTGTAGAACTTATTGGTGTGGCCTTGAATAAATGAGACTGGGTACACTATAGAGTACAAATTTGCTTCTTCTAAAGGGTGCTTAATTTTTGTGGCTGTGTACATGGACAGTGTAAGAAATAATATCTGTATTTCTATCCAGTGGTGACCAGGTTCTCAAAACTGAATTCTCTAATTCTATAACAAAATGAACCAACTTTTAGAAACTCATGTAACTTTCATTAGGCTTCATGCCTTTCATTAATTAACACATGCATTCATTTTAATATATACCTACTTAGCCATGTTTAGCTATTACAGGAATATAAAATTTAGTACAATATGATTTTGCAATAATGATCTCATGATGGTTATTCTTATATCTTTCCTTCCATTCATAAAAAATTGGCTTTTCTAGATTTACTGGCTTAGAAAAATGATTCATTCTCTTATTTGTTAGAACCCCAGGATAGACTCTGCCCAGTCTAATTCAGTACCAAAGGGAAAGCGTGTTTTGTTTGATCAGCAGTGATTCTTGAGCCCTGAGTTCTGGAAAAAAAATGAATGTTGCCAATGTCTATGGAGCCAAAGGAAAACATGTCCTGCTTGTAATCTATCCCAATTACAGCTGAGCTAGGACCAAGTATAGTACTTAGAACATTTACGATGCTCTTATGACAAGTCAGTTGCCGCATGCCACAAATACTAGGCTTGAAAAAACAAGCTGGATATCTTGTAAAGCATCCAATTCCTAAGTTAGCAGTAAATTTGTCTTTGGTAATTTCACATTTTTGAAGGAAATCCTCTGCTACCACCCACTCAGAACGTCACATTCCTACTTATCCCAGAGATGATCCATAAATATCTACTGTGAACTCATGAAAGTGATTGGATTCAACACCATAATGATGTAGGCCTTAACTTTTCTATTGTGCCAACATCCTTTTTCCTTGAGTGTTTCCTGGTGTTCATGTCATGTCTTGTTACACAAACTAATTTACAAAGTTAACATTAAATTTGTTGTCAGTTTCAGCATCTAGCATATGGTTAATGACTTAAATGACTTTTGGGATATGAGTGCACAACCAGGAGTAACTGAAGTCCCAGGCAAACGGAAATGGATCATGGGAAATGGAAGATAAGGAACTATGCTAAGAGGATAGCAGGACATAGAGTCTATGAAATGGGAAAGGGACAAAATTGTGAAAGAACATAAATGGAGAGATAAAAGAGGATAATTTTCTAGGAGAAGAAAAAAGAAGTACATATTACTAAAGATGTATGACAAAACCAAACATTTTCTAAGATTACTTTCTAGTATATAATTTAAATGGAGTTATACCACATGAAGTGATAATGAATTCCTGATAGCTATAAACACCCCCCTGCGGGCTAAGCGACCTTTGGGCTGTTAGTTAATTGGGTCCAAGTGTACCCCTAACATACTATTGTCATTGATCTTGAATGCGCCCAAGAATTTAAAGGTTCTGCCTTTTCATGCTGAAGACATCACACATTTTGACTGTAAAGCTTGGAGGAATGGAGTTGTTACAAATCTGGAAGCATTCTCCCTGAGGGCTAGTTCTTATCATATCAAAAGTGCCATGCAATGTGTTAAAGGAGAAAATCAACCAATAGCCAAAGCGTCTGTAAAACCTGTGAACTATAGCAATCACTAGCCCTTACATATATCCACCATGGTATAATACAGGCATTGGCTCTAACACTCCTCAGTGAAAGGGAACTAATGCCTGGTATTGTAAACTTAACTAGCCTTGGCGGGAAAAGCCTATTATTGTGATTTTTTAAAAAGTAAACATAGTTTCTAAGTGTGATTTAAGTACTTATCTTTATACACACAGATAATTGTAGCTCGTACTCCTCAACAAATAAACTTCTTTTTGCAGCAGATAGGGTCTATTACAGAGATTTCAAATAAGAGAAAATTCAGAGGACAAATAATGGTGAGATGTCTAGCCTTCATTAGTATATCTAAAGACTACCTTCTACACTTAAGCATCAGACATCATCAAGGAAGAGCATCAGATATCATCAAGGAAGAAGAAGCATAAAGATTATGAAAACCAAATAACTATGATGCTGGGATATAGTTTCATTTAGGAAGGGGATGCTGCATCTATGAAAACCCAACAACGTGGTCACCTAACAAAACCAGTATACCACAATAGTTAGCATGTCAAAATAGATGTTGGAAATTTCACAAGGTTACACAAGAACTATAGGTTCTTAAACATGTATACATATAAAAAACACTAAATGTTTATACATACACATATGCATATATATGCATGTATATTAGTTATAGTTATAGAACAAGAGGCCATACATTTGAGAAGGATAGGGAGGCATAAGAAAAGTTGAAGGTGGGAGGGAGGGTAGAAATGATAGCAATAGAGGACTCATATATAAAATTAATTAAAATTAAACAATGGAAGGAAATGATTGTACAAGTATACTAAAAACATGATACATGCATAGGATATCTGAAAATTTAAAGGTGCTTTTACATCTTTGGCCTTATGATATCTTCACAATTATCCAGTGAGGGATAGTAAATTTCTACTTGACAAAAAAGAACTAAGAAACTGCGGCATAAAGATTAAGCGGCTTCTTTGAAGTCATACATTTGAAGTCTGACAAAACCAGATTTAGATAAGTGGCTTAGACTCTTAAATTCTTTTGTTAAAGTTGTCAAGTCATACTATCATTCCTGGAACATAAACCTCAACAGAAATATTAAATTTTAGCATTCCTTTAAGTACTGCAGTTTGCATAATATACAGTCCTAAGGTGAGCGCTGCTTGGCTCACCATTTTGAAATAAGCTAGTATGATTGTAGGTCCACCTTGCCAGCAGGTTATACATAACTCAGCTTTTATCACAGACAACAGGGAGTGCTCTTCTAACAGCCACGGGGGTTCAGTTTCTAACAATGTCCACAGAAAATGCCTCCAAGCAACATTGTGTGTCTGCAGGCCTATGACCATGACTTTAATTTGAGAACATGAAAGAGATCTTAAAAAGGATCATGAATCTCATTTTACAAGTGAGGACACAGGTGATGTAAAACCAAATGATCTGTTCTACTGGGACATGACATCAATTTTGTTTCTTGAATCACTAGTTGATTCATTTGAAAAATGTTTATTTCAGTCTTTTTCTTCTAGGTACTGAAAAAGAGCAGTATAAAGTAAAAAGAAAACAACACAAATAAGAGAAAACACCCCAAATTATTGCTCTAATGAGTTTATATTATGTGGGAATGGACAGATATTAAGTAAAAACAGAAAGGTAAAATGCAGAATATGTGAAAAGTAGTAACACGTATGAGAAACAGTGAGCAAGAAGGACATGAAACTCTCTGGGGAATAGACATATTTTAGTGGTTGGACAGTTACTTGCTGAGTAGGTGACCCTTTGAACAATAATTTGAAAGAAGTGAAAGAGTATATAGAATACTTGGAAAAAACCTATGCAAAGATCTTAAATCTTTATCCTAATGATATATGTGGAAGTCCAGAGCCAGTGTGTTTGGAGCAGAATAAAATGGATACAAAACAATAGATTACAAGGCCTTACAATTAGGTCTACACAGACCCTTGCATAGTCTTTGGTTTCTATTCTAAGTGCAATGATTGGGGAATTTAGAACAATAGAGTTATATTTGGGCTTATTTTTTGTTCATATTTATTTTTAAAAACGTTATTTATTTATTTATTTGTTTGTTTATTTATTTATTATTTGTGTGTGTCACTGAGTGTATGTATACCCCATGTGTGCAGGAACCTTCTGAGCCCAGAAAAGGGCACTGGATCCTTTAGAGCTAGAGTTAGAGGAAGTTGTAAGCTGCTGTGTGGAGGTGCCAGAAAATAAGATGGCATCTTCTGCAAGAGTAGTAAGTCCCTTTAACCACTGAGTCATCTCTCTCTCTCCTGTGTTTAGTAATCAATGTTAGTTTTAAAGTTAATTTTAACATTGTAGATTATTCTCTGAATTTGGGGGAGAATGGATTAGAGTAATGCAGGGTAGGACCAGGGAATCCAGGTGGGAGGCCATCCCAACCAATACATCATGGGAGAGGAGGTGGTGCTTCAGAGTACTTGATGGTTATAGAAATGGTTTGGAGTGGGATAGACTCTGCATTCATGTTGAAGATGGATTCAAGAAGCCTTGGGATATTACATTTCAGATGAAAAATAAACCACAAGAGTTTCAAAGATTTTAGCTTGAGCAATTCAAAAGATAGTTTTTAGTTAAGGAGAAGCATATTTACAAAAGTAAAAGTATATTTGGAGAACAATGAAAGCTTAGGGTCAGAAGTATTTCCCCTGAGATATCTGCCCTGAACACAAGCTGTGATGTCCCATAGGCATTGGATATGAATCTAGACAATAGGCAAAAATAATCAATATTATAAGAAATATAGTAAACATGATAATCAAGGTGATATTGAAAAGCAGATTAGAGACAGTGGGTCACAGATGTAGGGACAAGGAGGAATCCAGAGACTGAGTCCTAGGATCTATTCCATCTTTAATTCTTAAAACAGAAGTTAGAGTATTGACTGAAGGCCATTGAATTTAATTCTACATTAGGATACCAAACTCAAAATTTCCAAATAGTCTCAAAAATAAGACATATATTATAGAATATACTTTATTTTAAATGTTGATGGAATTGGAGCATTATTCACATTCTTGAGATAAGGTGAAGGTAACATTTTGCAAGATTTGTCTTAAAACATGACCCCCTAAGTTTTGATGCTGGCTTATAGCTATGAGCATTCCCACCACAAACTCTACTATTCCCTGAGCAGTCAACCTCCTTCACATGGTGTGTGTGTGTGTGTATGTGTGTGTGTGTGTGTGTGTGTATGTGTGTGTGTGTTTGTGTGTGTGTGTGTGTATGTGTGTGTGTGTTTGTGTGTGTGTGTGTGTGTGTGTGTGTTGTAATGCTTTACAGGACTTCAGAACTTTCAGATGAAAACTGTGGGATTGTTATAGCTCTTGCTAAATGAGATTTTCTACTAGTGTGTTTAAAGGTAGATGGGTCCACAGAAGACTTTTATTCTCTTCTCTTATGGAATGGTTCAAGGATTTAAATAAATCACAGAATACTTATATACAATGTGAATTCTCTAGGAGTTCTGATTCATTCTGTCTGGAGGTGAGCCTAAGAATTTGCATAGCACATGATTGTGAAGCTGACTTGAAATCAAAATCCAAAGCCACATTTGGCAGGTTGTGAGTAATTCAGCAGGACAAATAAACTGTGACAATCATTGCCTTCTCAGGAGCTTGATGTACATCATGTTAAGGGAAACCATACCCCTGTAAGAATAGACTATCGGAATCTCTTGAAAGTAATTTTTGAAAATTTTAGCTCTATCACATCACAAGGAAGCCACCTGTGAAGGGTGCTTTCTTATTGAAGAAAATAAAGAAGCAGTTTGAGATGGCATGCATGACATTCCTCTCTAGAAAACAGAATTTTGCTAGTTGACTTCTAAAGACACAATATGTTATGTTTTTAAGGCCAAACAAAAAATACACAAAGAAGTAGACTCTTCAGTTGCTGTAAATCCCAGGCTCTGAGTATTTTTAAAGTACACAAACTTTGGAGGAGCAGCTCAGATTTTTAAACTTTCCCCTGCTTTAATTCTGGGCCATTGTGCAATAAAAATAAATAAATAAAAAATAAAACAAAAACACATCCCACATTTTTTGGTAAAAGTTCCCTCTCAACTTTGAGTACCAAGTCCTAAACCTGAACCCTGTATGACAGCTGTGCACAAAGGTGTTATTTAGAGGCTGGACTGGAGAAACTCTAAGGACTCTTTAATTCTAAGCTCTGTGAGTTCTAAAAAATTTGAGTTTACAGAGGACTAACTTACTCTTATGACAGATTGAATTTATTTGCCAGAGAGCTCTAATTCACACCTCTATACTTTGTTTCTAAAATAATGGCAGAGGCAAACATCAGTAACACTACAACATTTTTCTGTTTTAAAATCATTTATGAGATTCCAAATACTTATCAAGTGCTTGCATTGCAGTTAGAGAAAATAGTATGGCATTTAGAAACAAATGGCTTTAGTTTCTGTTTATATACTTTCTAAACATCTACTGTTTTTTTCTGGAATTCTTAGGACAAATTTGTCTGAAAATTTAATATGTAATGATTGGCCAATGGCATTTATGAGTGTACATCATTGTCAGGAATGCAAAACCCCATCAGCAGTGGTAAAACAAAGCTCTGAGGTAGGCATATTTTACTGCAAGATAACATTCCCCCTTCAGGCATTGCTTACTATGCATCTCTAAAGTCCTAGAAATTACATTATCTTACTGTAGCAGATGGCATAGTGTTTTCTAATTCAAATAATAACAGAATCTGTAGTTCATAATGAACTATATTGTACTGTCCTTTTTAAGTAATAAATTTAATGATAAAGTAGGTACTTTCACAACAATAACAAAAATATATTTAATTTCATATACTGATAACTTTCAAAACAAGTGTTTATAATGTTTAAGTACAATAATCTCAAAGTTTATATCAGTGTATGCTTTCTAAGTTTATTTGAAGAATTTTTTTCCCCTATAAAAATATAGCTGAGATATTTCAGCTATAAGATTATTTTTTAGCAGTTCCAGAATGTTTTTTCTTCTGGTTGAAACATCATGATTCCCTTTGGAGACTTATTTTTTGCCCACTGATTGAATCTTAAGAGTCAATCAAAGATTACCTGTCCCTTAGATGCCTGAGAGCCAACAGAAGTTCTTGTCCAACTTTTGACTCTCAAAGGGAGTTGTACAAAGGTAGGAAAAAAAAACCACATCACATGAGATTGGCCTAATACAATCAATGTCTACTTTCTTCTACCAAGTTCTTGGCACCTGCTTTGCTGTGACCTTTCCCAAGTGCAACTCTGAAATTAATCATTTGTTTGTATAAACCACCAATATACTTCCAATAAGTTCCTTTTATTTTCTAAATTTCCAGGAATAGCCTTTATTGTTGATGTTAAATTGACATGTAACACTTTGTACTTTTAAATATGTATTTTCTTTTTAGAGTTACATAGTATTTAGTATGATAACCAGCTATCAGCCATTACTCCACTGTAGTGTGTATATGTATCTGCCTGCTTGCATGCATGTGTCATATGAAAGACATATATAAATAACAAATTTCCTGTAGCACTTTTATGAGGTCATCTCCTTCTCAATTAGGGTTAAGACTTGATTTATAATAGAGCATGTGCATTATATGAAGTGACCCTTAAATAATTTATATTAAATACCTTGGAGTAACTATAACCAAAGAAGTAACAGACCTATTTGACAAAAATTTTAAATCACTGAAGAAAAAAATTGAAGAGGATATGAGAAAACAGAAAGCTCTCCCATGTTCCTGGATAGATAGAATCAACATAGCAAAAATGACAATTCTACCAAAGGCAATCTACAGATTCAATGCACTGCCTATCAAAATCACAACACAATATTTTTTGGACCTCAAAAGAACAATACTCAATTTCATTTGGAATAACAGTAAAGTCAGGATTGCCAAAACAATTTTGCTCAACAAAAGAACCTCAGAAGGCATCACCATCCCTGACTTCAAGTTATACTATAGAGCTACAGTAATAAAAACAGCCTGGTACTGGCATAAAAACAGACTTGTGGACCAATGGAACAGAATTGAGGATCCAGACATTAACCCAAAAACCTATGAACACCTGATCTTTGATAAAGAGGCCAAAAATATTCAATAGAAAAAAAGATAGTATATTTGACTAATGGTGTTGGCATAGCTGGATGGAAGTGTGTAGAAAAATGCAAATAGATCCAAGCCTGTCAACCTACACAAAACTCAAATCCAAGTGGATCAAAGACCTCAACATAAACCCAGCCACTTTGAACTTGATAGAAAGAAAGTGAGAAATACACTTCTATGAATTGGCACAGGCAACCACTTCCTAAATATAACACCAGTGACACAGACACTTAGATCAACAATCAATAAGTGGGATCTCCTGAAGCTGAGAAGCTTCTGTAAAGCCAAGGACACTGTCAATAGGACAAAACGACAGCCTACAGAATGGGAAAAGATTTTCACCAACCCTACAAGTGATAGAAGATTGATCTCTAAGATATATAAAGAACTCAAGAATCTAGAGCCCAAAACCTTGAATAACCCAACCAAAAAAATGGAGTTCAGAACTAAAACGGGAATTCTCAGCAGGAGACTTACAAAAGGTTGAAAAGCACTTGAAAAAGTGCTCATCATCTTTAGCCATCAGAGAAATGCAAATCAAAACAACTTTGAGAAGCCACCTGACATCTGTCAGATTGGCCAAGATAAAAGACACAGATGACAGCCTATGCTGGAGAGGGAGCAGAGCAAGGGAAACACTCCTCCATTGTTGGTGGGAGTATAAGCTTGTCCAGCCACTCTGGAATTCAGTATGGCAGTTTCTCAGAAAGCTGAGAATAAATCTCCCCAAGGACCCAGCAATACCACTTCTGGTATGTACCGAAAAGGCACACAGTCACACTCCAATGGCATTAACTCAACTGTGTTTATAGCAGCATTATTTGTAATAGCAAGAACCTGCAAACAACCTAGATGTCTCTCAACTGAATAATGGATTAACAAACTGTGGTCCATCTACACAATGGAGTACTACTCAGTAGTAAGAAAAAAATGATATCCTAAAATTTGCAGGCAAATGGATGGATTTGGAGAATATCCTCCTGAGTGAGGTATTGCAAACCCAGAAAGATAAGTAGAGGATGTACTCACTCATTAGTGGACTCCAAACAAACAAACAAACAAACAAACAAGAAAAAAAGCAAAGTATGCCCAAGCTTCAAACCACAATCACTGAACAGCTTGGGATCTGAAACACCTGGGACTGACACCTTGGATTCCACTCCCCCTAGAGGAATACCTGACTCAGTCTTGATGCTGGAGGGAGAAAACTGGATTTGCCAGGAGTGGAGGCTGACTAAGCAATATTGGGACCCTGGGACCTTGGGATTGCCTGCCCATAGTGGGGATGGGGAGATGTGGAGAAGAAAGAATGACCTGATGTGGGAGGGAGAAGGGACCTTGATTAGGCATATACAAGGATAGAAAATGTGACTTCTTTATTCATAATAAAAAATATTATATGTTCAATTCATTGTGAGGTTAAGAATTCCACTTTACTTGAATGAAAATGAAAACAATGTTTACAGACAGAATACAAAACTGACATCATTATAGGTTTGTGCTTGGTAAGTGATGAACGCACATTAATTTCTATAAGTTCTATAAATTTTATTCTAGGTACTAAGTAGAAGCCAACATATAAAAGATTAGAAAAACATAGAAGACCATTTGAGAATGTATATATAAATTTCTTTAAAATATTGAGTAAGATTTTTAAAGGACATTTCTGAAGAATTTCTAAGAATTGGATTTTGGACCAGTCTTATCTCTACCATTGTATAACCTAATATGTTTATTTCATGGACTTAATTTTCCTGTGTGTGAATATTTCTTGTAAGAATGTAAACAAATTTCTACTTATCCCAAAAAGGTCACCAATGACAGACCATAGAAATAATTTGCACTAAATCTAGTTTGGTGAGCCATTGAGTTTTGGGGGGCTACTTACAGGATCATAGAAAACGTAAAGGAGACTGCACTCTAAAAATCTCTCTTCCCATATAATCTGTAATTCTTTGGTTAACCTTGAAAAGCAACAGAGCTCTCTGAGTTGCTCCCTTCTATGATGGATGGACAGATACCATTTCTATTGTACTTTCTTATGGGAAAAAAATGTTCACAGGTTATTCAGGGACTTGGGTAACAGGGATGAGCTTGACCTTCCCCCCAACCATTTTATTGTTTGTGTTTTCTGTGAACTACAGTTCAGGGTTTTAAAGGTTTCCAGAGGCTCACAAGTGCTGAATTGATCTCCCATATTGTTCATTTCTTCCATGAGAATAGTGGCATAATACAAATCCTGTTATAGTTGCTTTTGAACAAGTTCTCTTATCTATTTCTTTTCTTTTCCTCATCTGCTGTTGCTTTAGTTCATGTTGGGTGCACAGAAGTCCTTCTGCTAAAGAGAAGCACTAAGAGAACTTGGTTTGTTAATCATACAATCTTTAGGACATAAGTCATACTTATTTTTTGGCCTGCTGACCTCCATTCTATCAGTCAGAGACCACAGTCATCCTATGTCTTTTAGGTAAAGAACCCACTCTCATGGTCACATGTACTTTATAAAAGAGTCTCTATGTAGACACACCTTAAGCTTTATTGTATGCCTGATATTGGACTGATCAGACTGATGATTGCTCGAAATGTTTTCTCAAATTGTATTGTGCTTTAAATATGCTGATAGTGAATGATGGGTATTAGACTTTCCAAAGTCTGATCCAGGCTTACAAAATCAATCTGCCCCAGGTTTTTATTCTTATCTTCTTCGTGACACCTGCAGGGACACCCCTCAAGTTCACATTTTGTAAACATCATTTACATAATAGTCTAAGAATTGAGATCTGTTAGAGTTTCTCTTATTTTGTGTAGATCATCCATCAGCAAAGTCACCAAAGCCCTAGCACAATTGTGGGGTCCTCACTGAATTGACTTGTTCCTTCATTTGTCTGGGAACAATTCTATCAATCAAGTGAACTTGTAAGAAATGCCCACCAGTGCAATAGTAGCATGGAAGTTATGTAGTAAACAACCACTTTCTGATTGGATATGAGGCCAGATCTATATGAGGAATTTTCTGTCTGGTATTGTAAACTTGGTCAAAATCCATGACCGACAAGATCATAAGCCCTAGACTCTAATCTACTATATAGTTCTTTTTGTTTATTTATTTGTTTTTACTAAACAATTGTCCTGTTAAACTTTCTTCTAAATATTTAAGCACATAATTTGTAATGTGTAAATTCTTAATTGAATGTTTAATATGAAGTATTTAAATATTTAATCCCTACAAGTTATTTCCTACTCTCAAGCTTGGCCTGAAATGTTTCTTTTTTGCAGTGGTTCAGTTATGCAGAGAATCATTATTGATAATCATGCTAAGTATAATAACCTGTGATTCCTACTCAGGTAGGAATGAGTCATCAATAGCAATATTCCCCATCCAAGAAAGAAGCAGTGGAAAGAATATAAGAAGTGGACAATGAGTGCAGTGCTGTAGAATGCTTCCTTGTGGACATGTCATGCTGGCAGAACTTATTAATTCACAGCAGTTGACTTTGCAGCTCAAGATTAAATCAGTCAGTGTGTATGCCTCATTGGGGATGGATCCCCAAGGCTCCATCTTTGGCAAAAGCACTATTGGCAGTTGATGGAATTCAATAGGCAAAATCTCTCTCATCTAGAGACATAGCCACTGAGTGTTTGTCCATGCCCTAGTAGATGACACCACACCCATGAATATAGACAACACTAATTAGACTCAGGGAGTATAAACAATAAAGAAACAAAGAAGACATGAAGTTATTGAGTATATGATGTGGCAGGAAATACAAATAGTTGTATGGAGGTATTTATAGATAGATTTGAACAAAATACATTTAATAAATTTGTGAAAATGTTAGTGAAGATGTTATATTAAAAACAAGTATAGATAATAGCAATTTTGAAACCAAAATATAGAAAATGATACAGAATAGAATGCATATCACAAAAGGTGGCCCAATATGGGTCATGTACAACCACATAAATCTGGAGAAAGATTAATAAGTGTTCTAGAGCACAGAATTAGAGCCAAAACCAGCTTCTAAGTTGTGTTTCTCACATAATCTGTGACACAGTAATACCCTGGTGAGTCAGGTGGGCATGAGCTAAAAAATGGAGAGCTTTTGGAGTGCAGCTTAAACTGTAACATGGCCAGTTCCTGAAGTTTCACATGAGCCTAGATGCAAGCAACAAGCTGTAAGTGATGGATTTAAGCTTTCTGTTTATACAGACCAAAAGGAGAACAGAGTCAGACTGTTTCTTAGGAGCAGCAGTATTTTCTTGGTTTAGCTCTGTTTGTTGGATGCAAGGAGAAGCGTGGCTTTTTAAAGAGAGGCTTCCTCATGCAGTGTTATTGGCAAAAAGCTTGTGAGTCTTTTTAAAAGGTTCTGCTATGAAGTACTTAAATGGAGTTCATGAGCAGCAGTTGGCAGTGCTTTACTTGGTGGTTATATGGACCCTAAAATTCCCCAGAGTGGTAATTGTGGGCCATACCACTACCTCTTCTAAAAACTTAAACTCTATGAAGCTAGACTAGCCAGCCACCCTAGCCAAGCCTTTAATTCTTAGTCACACCTTGGCAGATTAAGAGTGTGGTCAGAAAAAGAAAGAAATGGAGGGAACTAGGTGGAACCAGCCACCCTACCCAAGCAAAGGTATGGTCAGAAACAGAAAAACATAAGAAATAAGAGATATACAATAAAGACAGACTTAAAAAAACTCTCAGTGCTTTAGAGTATGTTAAAAATATATGTAGGCTTGAGAGAGATAAGAAAAAAGAAAAAGTATAGAGAAAGTCCTTAAAAAAGAAATAGAGTAAAAAATAATAAGCCATGTAAAGATGGAAATTACAAAGAGTATCTGGATACTGTATGTTATTGTCTTATCTTTAATTTTTTTTTACTGCAAATGAAGAAGTAAAAGCTGTTAAAATCCATTTGATTACAAATAATTCTGGATTAATCTAAGCTATACATTTTATAAATGAGTTGACTTTAAAATTGAAATCAAAAGATATGCTACTTTGAAGAAGAGGTTTTCTTTATTTCCACAGAAAAGGAGAGCCTGTGGATTTATTTCTTGTTAAAGAAAATAAAGTTGAATTAAGGAAGATCCCCTGAAATGTCTCTGATAGAAAAGGATGACCCAGATGATCCAGCATTTCAGAGCACCTCTGAGTTTCTTCTGAGCTCTGCATCCCCAAAAACTTCAAGGAGACTGGCTGAGATGACCCAGCCTTAGAGACTATTTCACTAAGGACTTGTCCATAATTCTAAATTTTTCTTTGGGACCCAGTGGAATTGCCAGCACCTCCTTAGAGCAGGAAAGAGGCTAGGGAATTACACCCACATTCCTAAAAAATGAATTATGGATGCTTGTCTTTGTTTACAGTGTAGGTTATAAGTAATAGATAATGGGAAAAAACTATACAAAGGAAATTAAATTTGGAGTTATTGTTTAAAAAGAAAAAAAAGGGGGGAAATATAGTGAGACTGTGTTCTGCTCCATTGTAAATAATTGTCCCACCTAGTGGTTAATAAAAATACTGATTGGCTGAAGGCAGACAGGAAGTGTGGGTGGGCCTATCAAACTAAGAAAACTGTGGGAACAGGAAGAAAGGAACAGAGAAGCCAGAGAGACACCACCATGAGATGCCAGCAGATGCAGAGAAAAGAGGTTGAAATGATGCTCTGAGAAAAGGTACTAATTCACATGGCTAAACAAGATAAGAAGCATGGGTTAGTTTAAGAGTAAAGAGTTAGAAAGTTATTTGCCTGGGCCGTAGGTTAATCAGCATAAAATTAAAGAAGTGTCTGTGTGTTTCTGTTGGACTGAGGGTCTGCAGGTCTGGACCACAGACAGAACAGGCCAGAAACTTCATACAACAGGGTATATCAGGGTAAAGGTGATCCAAAGGGAGAAATAAGAAAACTGGGGAATTCTAATTAGGTAGGTGGAAGGAGATAAATACAGAGGAGAAGAGAGTAAAATAACAGTAAGGGCATCTGAAAAGGTCATATGGAATCATACTATTAACTACCACCTTAAATATTTAATACACTTTAAGCTGGTATATAAATATGCATATATAATTTAGTAGAAATATTCTTATCTTAGCTAACAATGAGAATAGAAGAGAGCTCTAGACTATCTAATAAAAACCCAGTTTCAGTCATTAAAAGCCTGCTTTTGAGTTGTTCATCAGTTCTGTTCTAGACCTGTCTAAAATATTAGAGCTTATTGTTATTGCAGTCTTGGCTGATGCCCAAAAGTAGATATAAATCCCTGTTGTTGTAGACAGCACAGATTTTAAACTTTCTTGAATTCGAACTGATTTAAAAGTCTCTTCATGAGGACTGGTTTCATGGCACCAGAAGGCACTATGCAAGCTTTCAAAGGAGGAAAATGATTAACAGTCCTATGGAGCTATAGTACCTCTTAACCACAACAACCTCAGCATGACAAAATTACCCTAAGTATGGAGTAGTAAAATACATACCTTTCTGGTGACCAACAGCTTTTTAATTTGATTTACAACCCACTCAAGAAAAAGGAAATTATGCTATTACTGAAAATGTTTCCAACTATACAGGGCTAGTTAAGTCATGGATCTTGAAACAGAACCCACAACTCTTATTTTACTAAGCCATAATAATGTATAATTGTATTTTAAATATTTCTCCTTATATCTGCAGATAAGTGTGATCCTCTCTCCTAATTACGGAAAATTCTCAACAATGGAGTATATACAGAAACCACAACCAGAGATGTGGAAGTCAATCATAAGGGATATATTTATAATACAACTCTTGAACCTAAGGCTTGAGGAGTATTTCAGAGAATGAGCCATGGAAACAGGGAGTTGGTTGTAAAATTATATCTCCTAAAATTATCAGAATCTATAACTATAAAATTTTATCAATAAAAGCAAGAGACTCCAATAAACATGCAAACATGGGTGGGGGGAAAGATTACAAGGCCTCAACACAACACAAATACTACTGGCAACTAAAGAATGTAGAAAGAAGGATAAAAATTCTCCCCAGGAACCAACACTCCAAATGGTTGCTCCATCTCAAACGGTCAGCTCTGAAAACATATACATAAAATTATCATTATCCAGACTGAACAGGTTGTATCTATGTATTTAGAAAGACATATATTTTATACAAGACTCTTAATCCATCATCAGCTATGTATTTAAGAAGATGGATATTTTATACATACCTATAAATCTATCATCTATTTAAATGTATGCTAGAACAATTAAAGAAAAATGAGATCATGAATTTCAAAGAGAGCAAGTAGGGTACATGAGAGGGTATAGAAGGAGAAAAGGAAGGAAAAATAATTATAATCTCAAAAAATATTTTTTAAAAGAATGAAATCAAGTGTTGCTTCTTTAGAAAGATAAACAAGTTTAATGGAGTAGTAAAGATTTTTGATTTAAGAGAAAAACAACATTGAGAAAACTCTAAGATAAACCAACCAATTAATTTGGAGAAATATTCAAATTACCTAAAAACTTAAGATAAAAAGGTATTACAGAAAGAACATTGAAATTCAAATTATCATGAGGACATAACTTTAAAACTTATAATCTAATAAATAAAAATATTTTTAAAAATATAAATATCTGCATGCATATAATATATCAAAATTAAACTCAGGTGAAAGGCATAATTTAAGCAGATCCACATTTATCAGCAAAATTCAAGTAGTATGAAGTCCTCTAGCAAAAAGGCCTAGTACAGAATAGAGTCATTGCAGAACTGTACCAGAACTTCAAAGAATATCTAATACTCAAACTATTCAAGTTATTTAATAAAGTAGAAAAGTGAGAAAAATCTTCAAATTATTTCTATAATGTTAGGATTTAGTCTAATATGAAAACCTGATAAAGAACTTATAACAATGAAAATATGTAATAATCTCCCTGATGAACATGGATGGAAAAATTCTTAATAACATACTTGGAAAAACACATTGAAGATCCCACAAAAATTGTATAGAAAAGGAAATTGTGAAGCATGTGGACACTCATAGAATAGGAAAATAGCCTTGATAGTTATTCATTGACTGAAGATGGTGCCTAGATTATGTAAAGAGCTTTACAAAATAAATATAAAGAAAGTAAAAAAATTAAGATAGTGATCTAAGGAAATAAATAGATAATTCATAAAAGAAAATGCAAATAGACAATAAGTGATTTTTAAACATTCAACATATTTAGCTATCAAAAAATTCAAATTAAAATTACTTTGAGATTCTTATTTCACTCCAGCCAGAATAGCTATTAAAAAAAAGAAGGGACTACAGATGCTAGTGTGGATGTTAGAAAAGGAGAAATTTTATCCACCACTGATGGAAATCTAAATTGGTTGTAGTCCCTATGCAGAAACACTCCAGATACCACAAACTGTTAAAGATAGAATGCCATGACTTAACTATACTGTTCCTGGGCCTATACTCAAAGGAATACATATATAACAAGAGAGATATCAATCTCATGGCTCTGTATATTATAGTGAGGTTGTGGAACCAACCTAGATGTCTACCAACTGATGAATGTGTAATGATAGCATGGTACATACAGGCAATAGGATTTAATTATGTGGTAAAAAATGAGAATATGAAATTTGTAGGAAAATAAAAGAAACTGAAAAATATACTGAATGGGATGACCAAGATCCTACCTATGAACTTTTAGAGTAGTGTACTTAATCTTGTGCACTGGTAAAAACTAGAGAAGTAGTTTAAATTTAAACTAGCATAATTTAAATGAAGGTCTTTTAAAACTGAATAATGTTACTCCCAGAAGCATACGACAATACACAAAAACTCCAGTTCCTATGATACAGACTATTGTGATTGTTCATAACTGCCCACTACATAGGATTTTTTTTTTAAAGACACCACTACACACTTTTCTTACAGGACATAGGGAAATCAAGCTAGAGACCAAAAGAATAACATCCTCCTCCATAGAAAAGTTTCTAGCCTTCATGGTCACAGGAGGTGCTATGCACGTTGCTAGAGGAGAAAATTCATTGAGTCTTACTCAACTGTGAACCCTGTGAGTTACAACAGTGACAAATTCATTATACAAGATGTATCCTCTACTTGAATAGTGGCATAGATGTTATGAATATAGCCATCCACTTCTCAATTAAATGTTAAACTTCCAGAGGAGGGAATTCCATAGCAGGAAACTCATGCCTGGTTCTGCAATCCTTGGCCAGAAGCGCCATAGATTCTCCAGGTCAGGGATATACTACTATTGTTTTACTAAAGAGTTTTCTTGTCAAAATGTCTTTTAAATAATAATATTTATCCCCATATGTTAAAGCCATGTCCAGACTTCATCAGAAAAGATTCTTACTACAGCAGGCTGTGGGTAAAGTAGAAATCCATAACTGACCAAAGTGCTGAACATAAATGAAGATGAAGTGGTTTGTTCCAAATGGAACAATATAAAATTACCTCCAAGTCTTAGCAACCATCTTGAAATAGAATGCCTAAAAAATGTAAGAAGTGAGGATGATGAGATGTAAAAAGATGTCTTTATGGACATGACATAGCCATTACACTCATGAAATCACTGCAGCATTCATTATTAGCAGAAAATGTTCACAAAATTGGACTCATCCATATTTCCCCAAGAGGACTATCAAAATTAATGTTTGTTGGGTGAAGAGTGTCACTTTCCTTAGTGATGTAACCACAGATAAATTGCCTTTGCTCCAGTATACAGCTGTCTACTCTTGCTTGGGCAAGTATTTCTAAATTTAATGATCCTCCCACTAAAAGAAACCTTGAAAGTATGTAGGAACTAGTTAAAATAAAGGGTAAAAATGGAAATGGAAATTATAATTAATGATATACATCTATGAGACTGTGGAGCAATAAAATAAAAAAATTTATTAAATAAATTAAAAATTTCTAATGTTTTTCTTTTCTGCTCATTTCTTTCTATCAGACCTCATTGCAATAACTCAGCATCTTTCAAACACTTCCCAGTAGTTCTGTTTCATTCACTCTCTGCTCAAAGACCCCTCATCCTGGCTCTTACATGGCTGGCTAAATGCATCTATAGCTCAGGAAGCTGACAGAGAGTGGAAAAGGTGGAAAGGCAGCAGATGGGTAGAGGAAGTGGGGAATCTGAAAACAGCCAAGAGACAGTTATAACCCAAGCTCACAGACACATTGCTTGGTTTAGAAGAACGATATGCATAAGTTCTCATAAATCTTCTCGTGTGACAATAATATCATACAGATGTTTAACACTTGCCATCCACTTATGAGACAGGTCCAATTGGGCAAGGAACAAGTGACTGTGTGGATTGGGATTTAATTTGCTGTAAAATTATCTGCAAATCTTTGTCAAATCTATTTGACCTCTCTGAAGCATAACTTTTTATTAAATCTATAAATGGACTAGATTTTTCATGATGCTTGAGGCAATAATAAATTTGAATTATTAACATGGTTTGTCACCTCTAACTTACTATTAAATGGAGAATTTGTCATGTTGCACAAAAATGTTTTAAGTCATTTTTAATTTTTTTGAGATTATGATGTAATTACATCATTTATTCCTTCCCTTTCTTCCTCCTAAAATCGTTCCACATACCATTCTTGTCACCACTCTACAGATAATGAGACCTAAGAGAATGGAGCCAATAAATGAGGTGAACTACATTTTCATATAATAGTCAACTTTATTCAGAACATCAGACAACTGGTATTCAAAGGGTTAAGAAGAATTATGTGAATAAAGGGTCCAGTCACAGAGCAAGCCACATGGGGCAGGCAAGCTGCATGTGAAAAAAAGATTTCCATGGAGAAGTATAAACAAATAACAATATCCATTTGTAATGAATCCTGAAGTAAACTCACTCATATCTGCTACACCTGGGAAGAACACAAGACACATTCCAAGAACAATTCTGTGTTTTGAATAAACTGAGGTCACAAGACTCTTGTCTTGTTAACTTGGAGTTTTCTCTTAAGCATTCAGAATTCTCTTCAAATTTAGGGCTTCTTTTCCAATTAACTGGTGTTACATATACTTATAACATCTTATCAACATGACTGCCTGAACATGAGCTGAACAAGGACAATAGACATGTATGGGGTGGGGGAGTCCAGGAGGTCTCAACCCAACAGGAAAAATACAGGGAGCTAAGGAATGCTAAGAGTGGGAGAATCTTCTTTCTTTTTAAGTTAAAAAAATCCTCACTTTTGTTTGCTGTCTGTGATTTACATAAAAAGATACAGAGATATTTTTATTATTTGATGGAAAGGAGAATTAAGTAATCATTGGAAAAGAAAGGATAACAGTTTTCCAGAATACTGTGTGCTTTAAGAGAAAATATTACATGGGAGGAATATAATAAATTCTTTTTTTAACATGTCTTAGCATATATATATATGTATATATATATACATATATATATAATTTGGCGATTTTACGTCAAGAACCCCATCAAACTCAGTTACCAGACCACTCAGATTCATGTCCACTCTTATGATCTCCCCATTTACAAAAATGCCCATTCATGCTGCTCATTTACTTACTGGAGCATAATTAAACTCCGTGTGGCCAGACCCTTAAAGAAAACAAGTCTTTCTCACCAACACCCCTGCCAGAGGCCATCAATGCAGAAGTGAGACACTGTGTCATTTAGCTATGTTCTAGCCTTGAGCACTTATGTACAATAACATATCTCTTTTTATTTAAAGTCCACTAATGAGTGAGTACATCCCCTGTGTTTTTTTCTGGGATTGTGATTCCTTGCTCGGGAGAATAATCTCCATATCCATCCATTTGCGTGCAAATTTTAGAATATTGTTTTTTCTTACTGCTGCGTAATACTCCGTTGTATAGATGGACCACAGTTTGTTAATTCATTCCTCATTTGAGGGGCATCTAAGCCGATTCCAGGTTCCTGCTATTATGAATAATACTGCTATGAACATAGTTGAGCTAATGCTATTGGGGTGCGAGTGTGCATCTTTTGGGATATATGCCCAATGGTGGTATTGCTGGATCCTTGGGGCGACTGATTACCAGTTTTCTTAGAAACCACCATGTTGCATTCCAGAGTGGCTGAACAAGCTTACACCCCTACCAACAGTGAAGGAGTGTTCTCCTTGCTCCAAATCCTCTCCAGCACAGGCTGTCATCTGTGTTTTTAATCTTAGCTATTCTGACAGGTGTAATGTGTTATCTCAAAGTTGTTTTGATTTGCATTTCTCTGATGGCTAAAGATAGATATCCAGCACTTTTTCAAGTGCCTTTCAGCCTTTTGTAATTCTTCTGCTAAGAATGCCCCTTTTAGTTCTGAATCCAATTTTTTAATTGGCTCATTAAGGGTTTTAGGCTATAGTTTTTTGAGTTCTCTATATATTTTAGAGATCAATCCTCTGTCACTTGTAGGGTTGGTAAAAATCTTTTCCCATTATGTAGGCTGTCATTTTGTCTTATTGACTGTGACTTTGGCCTTACAGAAGCTTCTCAGTTTCAGGAGGTCCCACTTACTGATTGTTGTTCTTAGTGCCTGTGCTACTGATGAAGTGGTCACCATTGCCAATGAGTTGGAGGGTATTTCCAACTTCCTGTTCTATCAAGTTCAGTGTAGCTGGGTTTATGTTGAGATGTTTGATCCACTTGGATTTAAGCTTTGTGCAGGGTGATAAGTTTGGATCTATTTCCATTTTTCTACACTCTACCATCCAGCTATGCCAACACCATTTGATAAAGATACTATCTTTCTTCCATTTAATATTATTGGCTTCTTTGTAAAAAATAGAGTGTTCATAGGTGTGTGAATAATGTCTGGGACTTCAATTCGATTCCATTGATCCACAAGTCTGTTTTTATGCCAGTACCAAACTGTTTTTATTACTGTAGATCTATAGTATAATTTGAAGTCAGGGATGATGATGCCTCCTCAAGTTCTTTTGTTGAGCAAAATTATTTTGGCAATTCTGGCTTTCTTGTTATTCCAAATGAAATTGAGTATTGTTCTTTCAAGGTCTATAAATAATTGTGTTGGGATTTTGATGGGAATTGCATTGAATCTGTAGATTGCTTTTGGTAAGATTACCATTTTCATTATGTTGATCCTACCTATCCAGGAACATGGGAGATCTTTACATTTTCTGATATCCTCTTCAATTTCTTTCTTCAGCGATTTAAATTTTTTGTCAAACGGATCTGATCCTTCTTTGGTCATAGTTACTCCAAGGTATTTAATACTATTTGCAGTTATTATGAAAGGTAATGTTTCCCTTATTTCTTTTTCATCCCTTTTATCTTTAGTGTATAAGAGTGCTACTGATTTCTTTGAGTTCATCTTGTATCCTGCTACATTGCTGAAGGTATTTATCAGCTGTAGCAGTTCCCTGGTAGAATTTTGTGGATCACTTATGTATACAATCATATCATCTGCAAGTAGAGATAGCTTCACTTCTTCTTTTCCAATTCATGTCCCCTTACTCTTCTTTTATCCTCTTATTTCTTTAGCTAAAACTTAGACAACTATGTTGAATAGATAAGGGCATAGGGAAGAGCCTTATCTAGTTCCTGATTTTAGTGGGATTGCTTTGAGTTTTTCTCTCTTTAGTTTGATGTTGGCCATCAGCTTTTTGTAAAGCGCCTTTATTCTATTTAGATATTTCCCCTGTATTCTTGATCTCTCCATGACTTTCATTTTAAATAAATGTTGTATTTTTTTCATCATCTTGCAGGCGCTTTTTATTTTTTATGAATAAAGTTATACTTTTTATCCATGTATCCCCTTGTTCAGATTCCCTTCCTCCTCCCGCCCCTTCCTGCCACTCACTCTTCTTTCCATCACTTTACTCCTTGCCAGGTTACAAGGTCCCCAGGTCATAAGGTGGCTTAGTTCAGGATCCACTCCAGGAAGATCCACTTTCCTCTTCCCAACATAAAGACTGGGTCAGGTGTTCCTCTGGTGGGAATGGGCTCCAAGGTGCTGGTCCAAGGTGTTTCAGATTCCAAGCTGTTCAGCGGTTGTGGTTTGCAGCTTGGACATTCTTAGCTTTTTGTTTAAAGTCCACGAATGAGTGAGTACATCCCCTGCCTATCTTTCTGCATCTGTGATACCTTGTTCAGAAGGATATTCTCCAAATCCTTCCATTTGCCTGCAAATTTTAAGATATCATTTTTTCTTACTGTGGTACTCCATTTTTGTGGAGTATTGATTTTCCTGATAATTCTTTGGATTTCTCTGGGTCTGTTGTTATGTCTCTCTTTTCATTTCTGATTTTGTTGATTTGGATACTCTCTCTCTCTGCTTTTTGGTTAGTTTAGATAAGGATTTATCTATCTTGTTGGCTCTCTCAAAGAACCAATTATTTGACTTTTTGTATTATTCTTTTTGTTTCACTTGTGTTGATTTTAGCCCTAAATTTGATTATTTCCTGCCATCTATTCACTCTAGGTGAGTTTGCTTCTAATTGTTTTAGGACTTTCAGCTGTGCTGATAGGTTTTTTGTGTGTGATTTCTCTAGTTTTTTTAAATGTAGGCATCTAATGCTATGAATTTTTCTCTTAAAACTGATTTCAATGTATCTCATAAAGTTGGGTATGTCATGGATTCATTTTTGTTTAACTTTAGGAAGTGTTCTATTTCTTTCTTAATATCTTCCTTGACTCAGAGATGGTTCAGTTGTGTGATGTTTAGTTTCCATGAATTGGTAGACTTTCTGTGATTCTTGATGTTGTTGAACTCTAACTTTAGACCATGGTGATGTGAAATGGTACAAGGAGTTATACCCATTTATTTTGTACTTGTTGATATTTGCTTTATGATGTAGTATGTGATAAATTTTAGAGAAAGTTTCATGGAATGCTGAGAAATGTTTTTATTCCTTTTTGTTTGGGTGGAGGGTTTGGTATGTATCTACTAAATCCATTTGGGTCATAAGTTCTGCTAGGTCTCTTATTTTTCTGTTGAGTTTCTGTCTTGTTGACCTATCCAAGGGTGAAAGTTGGGTACTGGAGTCTCCCAGTATTAGTGTGTCAGGTTTGATATGACATTGATGCTTTAGTAGTATTTCTTTTACATATGTAGGTGCCCTTGTGTTAGGGGCATAGATATTAAGGATTGAAATTTTGTTTTGGTGAACTTTTCCTGAGATGAATAAGTAGTGGCCGTCCCGGTCTCTTTTTATTGATTTTAGCTTAAAGTCTATTTTGTTAGATATTAGAATGATTACACAGGCTTGATTCTTAGGGCCATTTTTTGGAAAGTCTTTTCCCAACCCTTTACTCTGAGCCTGTGTCTGTCTTTAAAGTTGACATGTGTTTCTTGTATGTAACAGAAGAACAGTTTCTGTTTTTGTATCTGTCGTGCTAGGGTGTGTGTTTTCATAGGTGAATTAAGTCTATTAATATTAAGGGATATTAAAAACCAATGATGAATATTTCCCATCATTTTTAGTAGTGGCTTGTATTTCCTTTTTTCTAGGATGGGGTGTTCTGTTGGCTTATTAATTGTCTGTGGTTTTATAAGTGTTTCTGGGTTTCTTAGGTTGGAGTTTTCCCTCTAGGGCTTTTTGTAGAGTGGGATTTGTGGTTAGGTATTTTTAAATCTGGTTATGTCTTGAAATATCTTATTTACTACATCTATGTTGATTGATAGTTTTGATGAGTACAGCAGTCCTGGTTGCCATCTATGCACTTTTTAGTGTCTATACAATGTCTGACCTTCTTGCTTTCATTGTTTCCTTTGAATACTCGGGTGTTATTCTGGTGAGTCTGCCTTTATAGGTGATTTGACCTTTTTCCTTTGCAGCTTTTAGTATTTTTCATTTGTTCTGTAGGTCTAGTAGCTTGATTATTATATGGTGAGCAGACTTTTAGTGGGTCTAGTCTATTTGGTGTTCTGTTGGCTTCCTGTGTCTTTATAGACATTTCCTTCTTTAGGCTAGGGAACTTTTCTTCTATGATTTTGTTGAATATACTTTCTGTGCCTATGAGCTGGTATTGTTCTCCTTCTTCAATTCCAATTATTCTGCGGTTTGACCTTTTCATGGTGTCCCAAATTTCCTGGACATTTTGTGTTATGACTTTTTTGGTTTTAGTGTTTTCTTTAACTGATGTATCTATTACCACTATTGAGCCTTCCACCCCCCGAGGTTCTCTTTTTCATCTTTTGGATTCTGTTGTTTATGCTTGAATCTGTGGTTCCAGGTCTTTTTTCAGATTTTTTATTTCTAGCTTTGTCTCTGTTTGTGCCTTCATTATTGCTTCTATCTCAGTTTTTAATTTTTGTTAGATTTCTTTCACCTGTTTGTTTTCTTTATTTTCTTTCAGGGCTTTGTTCATCTCTTTTAATTTTCTGTTTGTATTTTTTTCTATTTCTTTAAAGGAGTTTTTAAATATCCTCTTTTAAGGCTTCTATTAGTTTCATAAAACTGTTTTTAAGGTCATTTCCTTCTGTTCCCTCTTTGTTGTTATGTTCAGGTCTTGAAGCTATAGAACCACTTGCTTCTTCTAGTGGTGTCTTGTTGATCTTTGTATTGTATATATTCTTGCACTGCCATCTGACTATTGCTTTCCCAGTTCACTCTTGCTTAGTTCTTGGTCAGCTCTTAGTGAGTGGTAGGTGTGAGGGCTCTTAATCAGCTATGTGTTCAGAGTGTCAGCTGCTCTGGTGAGGTCGCAGCGCTATGTTGCCAATCATCACCTCTTGACCTCTTGCCTCTCAGCTGTGTGCCCAGGGACTTGGTTGTTCCTTCACTGTTATTATGCCAGCTGTGTTCTAGGCAGACTGTGTTCCAAACCAAACTCGAGTTTCTTACCTCTGAGATTTGCACCCAGGACCAAGGGACTCAGTTGTTTCCCTGCTGCTATTTTCCTAGCCATGTTCTATGTGGTCTGTGGTCCGTGCTGAAACAGAGTGGTTGTCTCAGCAAGAACTGTTTTTTGTAAGTTTAATCTTAAATGCTAGAAGTTGTATGGCTCTTAGAGCTGTTTAAGTGTTCAATTTCATGGATTTATTATAGGGTGGATAGGATTAAATATGCATGAGAATACCTCTATATATTATAACACATGTATAACAACACATATATAAAATATATATTGTAGCATATAAATTCTCTTTATATTTTTATGCCTTTCTTATTAATGAAACCTATCTCTCAGTCTCAGTTGTGTAAGGTAGATAGAGAGGGATAGGAAGTAAACAGACATTGAGCAGACCTGCAGTGATGAATCTCATTCTGTGTTTGGTTGCAGAGAGAAATATTTCAGCAACATAAGAACAAGGCCAAAAGAGCCTTGAAAACACACCCATATTTTCTAAGGTCTAGTGTGGCAAAGAAAAAGAAACAGAAGTTATGGGACCTAGAGAGGAAACTGACTAAATTTAAGGTATCTTGCAAATATTGTGTTCTGACATCAAGGACAAAGGTAGAATAAAAGAAACTTCAAAGATTCCATATAGAAAAGGTGTATTTAGGATTGGGTCAGTCAAGGTCACAGAAGAAAATGCTTCCACCATCCCAGGAGAATATTTTCAGAGTGATCATTACAAAAGAACAGATTCTGGCACAATGTAGAGTACGAAGTTTCAAAACTACGCACAGTAGAAATATTGCCACAGATAAACCTGATGTAAAGTGAAGAGGGAATGAATTAGGACTGCAGAAGAAAAATGAATTAATTAACAGAAAGTTGATTGCATCTGAATGCAGGAGAAAAGAAAACCCAACTGGTGTGATCTGTTTAATTACAATGTCATGACTGTTGGATAAAATTAGTTTAGTGAAGATCTGAAGTGAGTTATTAGAAGATTTTTTTTGAAGTTTTTCTCCAACCTTGTGGTATAGTATGAACCTCTAAAACATTGGTGTGATCCTGCCAATAGGAAGAGGATGCACACAAACTGATTAACATGAATTTTTATCACTGCAGCAGAAAGAGGACTTAAAATGGAAAGTAAGCTTAGTTACAAAAAAAGGGACATATGTTATCCTTCTTGCAAAATGTAAGTTATGGACTGAGAATTGTATCCACATATATCCATATCATTTAGTATTTTGATTATATGAACTTTGACAGGAATCTGTATGTATAATCTTTTTTTTTTTTATTTTTTTTTTTTATTTTTTTTTTTATTTTTTATTTTTTTAGGTTTTATTTTTTTTTCCTTTATTTTGTATTTATTAAAAAAAAACACACAGTAAAAAGAATTTAAAATGTGGAAGAGTTAACAATAACTATATAGAGGATAAGAATGATAAGCATGGCTTATCAAGGGTAGACATACAAATAAGATTGCTACACCTATATTTTCTTTGTGTTCATCTTTCCCTCTGAATTTTTTTTTTTT
>PVIH01005447.1:106602-124244 GCA_004025045.1 Sigmodon hispidus | reverse complement strand
TAGGGCCATGGAGGTGATGCTCACAGGATGGTGTAGGGTCATAGAGCTGGTGCTCACAGGATGGTGTAGAGCCATGGAGCTGGTGCTCACAGGATGGTGTAGCGCCATGGAGGAGATGCTTACAGGATGGTGTAGGGCCATGGAGTTGATGCTCACAGGATGGTGTAGGGCCATGGAGGTGATGCTCACAGGATGGTGCAGGGCCATGGACTTGATGCTTGCAAGATGGATTTAGGACCATAGATTGTGCCATAGAAGAACTTTCATAACATAAAGTTTGCAATACAAAAAGCTATGTTTTAATTCGACTGCCATATGAAGGAAACAAATATATCAACTATAATATGTAGAAATAAATAATTTGTACCTTAATATATCTAGAAATAAGATAACTATGAGTTGAGTGATTAGCTATAAGATTAGTTTCTATTTTTTTATGTTTTGTGTTGGTGCATATATGTAACTAAGAATTTTTTGTTTAGTATAATTTCTGCATAAAGTTAATGTACACTAATGTCTGAACAAATGATTATAGAAAATTATTGTCTAGAATTTAACTGTTTCAAAGGCTTCATCTAAAAGAAAAATGTGATAATTAAAATTCCAGACCTTAGACAGAAGGTTTAGGGAATTGGTTTGACACCAGAGAGGCTTCTTAGAGCTACTCAAATCACAGCACATAGCAATTGGCAATACTGCCAATATAAGATTTAAGTTCAGGTCAGCATATGGATACTGAAATCTCACTTATGGAATGTGTGGGAAAATGCAGCTCATCAATATGTAAGGAGATTATTCAAAGTTTTAAAACTATACAACAGCCTATATACAAGAGACTCGGTTTATTTATTTTCTTATATTTTGAACCAGAGAACTTTATGTAAGTTTGGCATATAAAATTAAAGAAAATGGAAGGCTGGGAAAAATGAAGGCAATTTCAGGGTACCATGATCCTTGAATTACAGTCTTGTGAGGAATGAGCTGGGAAATTTTTCCCATATGCCTTTGATACACCAGATCCATTTTGTCTCATTCTGCCATTTTGTCACCTGAAGTACTTTGCAATAAGACTGCTAAACATGGGCCACAGCTCGATCATGAAGTTGTTACACATAGATAAGTTTCACTACACTTAGTTATCATAGTGAAAGTGTTGTTTGTAAACTTTGATGTGAGCCAGGCTTAGTGCTGCATGTCTTTAATTCCAGTACCAGGAAAACAAAGGCAGCCAGTTCTCTTCAAGTTATCACACACACACACACACACACACACACACACACAGAGAGAGAGAGAGAGAGAGAGAGAGAGAGTGTGAGAGACAGAGAGCAGAGAGAGAGACACACACAGAGAGAGACTTGATGTAGCAAAAATTTCTGCCAATGTTCACCAAGGAATCTTTAGAGCTGATTGTTAGATGTTATCATTTGGAGGATCAGAACCTCCTATCAGGTATCTCTCTGGCATCATGAAGCACTAGGGCATCTGCTGATGGCCAGAAGTCTATGATGTCATGTTCTCAGATAGTGTTTATTCCACATCTGTGATTTCTGTACTACAAGGCCCTTGGGACTTAAACCATATGTACTATATTTGCATTAATGGGAACTTGAGAAGGAGAGTCCATAACACTTAAAATGTTTAGCTTTCTCCCTCCCATCATGTAGACACATGCTAATAACCATTCCCAGACCTTGTATGGAAGAGCTGTAGGATGCAATGTGCAGTGCCCTCATTGTTTTAATTCAAGAGACTTAAAAACCAATAGTTGCCATCAATGCCTCTGATAGCTTGCCAGCTTTTTAGCTCCTTTGGTTTTCCCCTCTTCCGTCCTGGTGCACTATCTCAAACGCATTCCAAACAGCACATTATCCCAAGTCTTTGTTTCTTCATATATATAGTCATTCTTACTTTAAAGTATATTTAGAAAATCCAGGATCTTAGTCAAATTCTGAAGAGGCACATCCTAATTGTACTTCAAGTGGCAGGAAGTTGCGTATCAGTGACAACTCCCCCACCCACAAGGTTGAGGATCGCCTGGCCCTAAAAGACTAAGGGTTGGTTACAGGAGACATTCTGTGGGTTCAAATATCCAACTATTATCTTACATATGGAAACTTTTGTAAGCATCTTGTAAACCACGAGAGAGATAAAGTTAAAGACAGAAACAAAGTATTTTAAAGGAGTATAGTTTTAAGACTGCATCTCTCTAGGAACATGTATCAGATTGTGTTCAGGACCATTCAATGGTTCCTGTAACCAGTGTGATAAGTTAAGGGCAATATAGTGTTAATGAAATAAAATCAGGAAAGAATAGAAAAAAAACAGACCACGTTTTTTTTTTTAGTAAGGGGAATATTATTTTAATAGTTTTACAAAATTATAAGGTAAATATGTAAATGCACAAATATATACATAGTATATATATATGTACTATTTAAAAATATGGATGTATGAATGGATGGAAAATGAGAAACTAGGGAATGGACAGATGAATGTGTGTGAGTGTGTGTGTGTGTATGTGTGTGTGTCTTTGTGTGTGTGTATTAGGGAGAAGGAAGGGTGTGAAGAAGACAAAGAGAAACCTGAATGAGGGTTGGCAATATAAATATATTTCTTACCATGGATCATGGCCAAAGCTGTCTAAAAGCCAGATTATGCCTCCAGGCCAATGGCTCCTTTAACTTTGGAATAATTTTTTTTCTTAGAGCCTCCTCCATCTGCTTTTAGGCAAATTTCACAAGCTGCATATAAACCTAATCTAATTAAATCTCGAACTTTTAAAGAAAATTGTGGAGGAAACTCAGTAAACTGTAGACCCAGTGCTGTAAGCCATTCATCAAGGGTAGCAGATTACAAACTCAGTATTGGTTCTTGTAATAGAAAAATGTTCTCATGAGAAAAATGTCCTCTTTAAAATCTTAATCCCTAGGACTCTAGAGAATGATAAATGTCACACTAGTTTTAGGGAGTCTCAGAAATTAGGGGGACAGCTCTGCATTGATATCTTCAGGTATCATCCAATCAAATTAGATTATTCCTTGGCATTGGCAACTATCTGGTTAATAACAATGAACATAAACTGATCTTGCTGGAAGAATACTGTAGTTTGGTAAGGCATATTGGGAAAGATTGAAATAGTATCACTGGGAAGCAGCAAGTCTGCTGGTCAAAATACAAACTCTGAAAGTTAGATCAGAGAACCTTGGCTATTTGAAGACATTTATTATAACCAGAAATAACTAAGATTTTTTTCTTTTATGAGTGTTTTCTTATTTGTGTATTCTGAGAGCATGCATATAGAAGCCAGTGGACAACTTGTGGGAATGCTTTTTTCCTTCCACTGTGTGGATTCCAGGAATCAAACACAGGGTGTCAGTCTTGGCAAGCATCCACTAGCTGAGCTGTCACGCCAGCCCAACAGAGAAGTAAAATCCATTTGGGAAGTCACTGACTATACTACCAAGGCTATTTCCAGATAATCTAATAACCAAGTGGACTCAAAGATATATATTAATGATTCTATTTAAAAAAAAATTGGGGGCTTGCTTTGAACTCACTATTGCAGCTGAATATTAACTTGAACTTCTAAAACTTCCCCTTCCCAAGTACTGTAGGTTTACAAATGTGTACCACACTCAAATTATGTGGGCTTTCTTAATGTTAGACAGGCACTTCATCAACTCAGCTACATTCCCAATACAGGTGTCATGATTATAATCACATGTGTCATGATGTAGATATGTGAGACTGCTAAATGGGTAGATTTATTGTTAGAGGGGAAAGAGTCAATGGGGACTCAAGAAACACAGCAGAATGTGGGGCCCAGTTCTAAATAGTATGGTTAGTGAAAACTGTGCCAGCTGAGTCCATTAGATAAGCCATCACCATGAGTGGTGACAAACCATGAAGCCAGAATAGAATACAATAAAAAGCTGAGCTTGTTAGAACACAATATTGATGGCCAAGTGAATGCTCAACCCAGAAAGATGAAGATTATGGAAGGTTTTCTTACGGTAAATGAACAGTCTTAATTCAAATGTCAAGCATCTTAAAAGTGTTGGGTTAACAGTAGGGAAGTAGCTGAAAAGATGTCTCCTCTTCTGACACTGATGAGGCTCACTGATGCATCCTTTCAGTGGGCAGTCACTGCTTTCTTTTGCCCTAACAACTCAGATGCTTCCTAAATTGCAAGGCCTTCTATTAGCTGGTATAACTCTAGGGTAACTGATGTTTCATTCATTCTACAATCCTTAACTGAGAGCCTGTAGTACTCCAGAGGCTCAGCTAAGCCCAAGGACACATGCTCACTATCCAGAGCATGAACTCTCTTAGAGCCCAGTGAGAGACAAGTGTAATGGTAAGCAGTCACAGTATGATTGAGTAAGCCTAGACTGCCAGTGGGATAGCTTTTAATAACCATAAGAGACATACATTTTTCCCAAATAGTTTTCAGAATTAATGAAGAAAGTTTGTAAAATCTAGGTGACAATTAATCAATAGTTCATATGGATTAAGTCCCAAGGGTCTTGTAGTACAAAAGTTTGTAAAACATAGGTGACAATTAATGAGTCAATCCGTCAACCAATATTAACAATATTGCCGTGCTTACTGTCAGATACTATTGTATTATTTATCCCAAATTCTATTTTCTTTAGCCCTTTTGATGTTCTGTGAGGTAGGTGTTAGTTAATTTTTTCAAATTATAGGTAGAAATGTGAAAAGCACAGGTTCTAAACAACTTGATCATAATTAATAAGGAGAATAAGAACAAAAAATTAGACACAAAGTATAAAGTATCAAATTAGAATTGTAGCAAAGAGGAGAAACAGTTTTTTCCATTCCAATCAGCATCAAGAAAGTTTGCCCATAAGTTACGATGACACACCTAAAGCGGAAAAGAAGTGTACTAATAGGATTGACATATAGATTTGTCACTTCAGAACTTTAATATTTAACAAAACTAATTCCCACACCGAGAGACACTTGTACATTCATGTTTAATTCTGTTCTTATGGCAACCAGGAAATGGAATCAGACTGGATGTCCATTACGTGATTAATGGATGATAAAAACATGTTACATTTACACAATGGAATTTTATTCAGCCACAAACAAAATAGAATTATAAAGTTGGCAAGAGAACTGGGAAACACTAATGTGGGAATTAGTGTGCATAGAGATAAGAAAACTAGAAAGGGGTCTGTGATAGGAAGAAAAAAAAGGAAGATTTTAGGGATAAGAGTGGGGAGAGCAATAGAATATCTATCATTTGAAAGCAGCAGAGTGTATGCTAGGGACGGAAGGGCAGGCTGATTGTGAGCAACAGGAGCTATGCAGTATCAACCAAAACTAAATAGGTATGAAAATGCATAGCAAAAACGTCTATCTGTAAACTAATTAAAAAGAGTTTGATAGTCTGTGGAGATGGCTCTGTAGATAAAGATTCTGCTCTGCAGGCATGAAGACCTGAGTTCACATCCCCATCAACAATGTCAAAAGCCAGTCATGGTGATGTGCATGCCTGCAACCCATCTTGGTGTAGATTGAGATAGACTGGAGCCTAAGGCTCATCGGCCAGTGACTCTGGCAAAATATGGAAGAGCCTGAGGTAGAAGAGATTTGTTTCAAAAATAAATGTGTAGAGTCATTGTCAAACTCAGGGCTCAACACACTAGTACATGCACACACACTCACATACAGACACAAGCATGTATATACCTCATAGATACGCAACATCGAGTGTAACTTTAAAAATAAATAAGCAAATCAATGAATACAGTTTGGTTAATACTAGCATTTAAGAACATGTGTTTGTGGGCCAGCGAGATGAAGCAGCAGTCAGATGTGCTTTCTTTTATAGGATCCGAGTTTCATTCCCAACAGACATTCAGTGAATCCTACCCACCTGCAACTCCAGCTCTGACAGGATTCAATACCTTCATCTGTTGTCAGAATCACTACACTGACATAACCATAGCACATACACACACACACACACACACACACACACACACACACACATTAAAACTAAATCTTTAATGGAAGAATGCATGCTTAAGTCAAAAGTGTGGCTCACAAGGGAATGCCAGGGAAACTCCCCTTGAAGTGTAAGTGAAGGAAAAGAGGCCATGTGAGTACTGGTGAGCAGCCTCTCAGGGTCTTGTAGGAGTGAACCTTCCTGACCTTACAGTCTCTGGATAAGATACTCCTGTCACATATCCTCTTCTGTTCTTCTGTTAACTTCTCTAAACTTTAGATTCTCTTCCAGCATTTTTCTCTGAACATTGCACTTTACTCTTAGAGAAGCTGGCATTTTCCATAAGAATCCTATGTTTCCATTGTAACCATGTTTCAGTTGTATCCCAGGCTAACATTGTATGCCCCACTGTATATACTTCTTGAGGACAAAGGACACTGCTAAGGTTTTGGAAGTTGCCTCAGTTCCTAGAGTTGAAACTCCGGCAGATCTGTAGTTAGCATCCCAAGATCAGTGGTTTCTAAGTGACTCACTGTGTTAAGAGGGGCAATCAGCAGTACATAATGACCCATTGTGTGCAAAATTAGATCTGGTTTATATCTATTTTATTACATAGTTGTTTATGGAGATTATTAAAGTATTAGTGGTTGGCTTTAAGATAGCAGTTTGGACAGCAGATTTTGGTCATCCTACTAACGGTACAACCAGGACTTCTTTTCCTAACATTGCCATTTGTACAAACTATTATTTCCAACATAAGTACTATTTTGTATCACGGAATAAAGTATGCTTAAATTTGGGTGCACACTTTTATCATAGCATGGAATGATAGGTCATCCTATATATCCCATTATTGAGTGTCCTATTACTTAGTTGATACATTTTAAAGTCTAATATAGTCACAGGTGACTTTTTCTAAGTGTTGTTCAATTATCTTTGTTTATCTTTATCCATGTATATATTTCATTATGTCAACTATATATCTCTACATATATGTTGTAAATATTATATACCACCAAACTATAATATTAGAAATGTGTTTGTTTTGAGAAAAATTCTCATTCTGTGTCCCCTGGTAGCCTGGAATTTGCAAAGTCCTCTTGTGTCTTCCTCCCAAGTGCTGGGATTATTGGCATTGTGCCACCGTATGTGACCTGATGTTTGATTTAATGAAAATCATTTTAAGTAAATGGGTATTTTCCCATGGACCAAATTACATATTTTATGCATTTTCAGTATATATTTCTGTTTCTTCTGTTTATTTAAGCTTTTAATTAATTGAAAAAGAAAAAGCTCCCTGTATTCATGAGCTCCCTAATTAAACAAATACTTAATCTATCAACCTTAGTGAATGATGATGCTAATTTATAAAGAATTTGAAAACTGACATCATTAAACTCTTGATTCAGTACAATGTCAAAATGATCCGAAATCAAAAGCAAAGTTTACCTTTTCTTCTTAGCTTGGACTGCAGACAGATAATGTCACAATTTGTTCACCCATCCTCTTGCTCACCTACCCAAAGCACACAGCCAGACTGCAAAGGATAAAGTAGACTGATATTTCTTATGATCCATATTCTGCTTTTCCTCATTCTCTAGGACAAAGTGGCATTCATCACAGGGAATCATTCAAGTGTGCCTTGGCTAATCTGTGTTTACTAGACAGCATAGAAGTATTTTGTTTGTGTCTGAGAAAAGAGTTATAAATCACACTTCTGTAGATCATAAATACACATTTATCTTTAGAATATATCACCAACTGAGTCATTTTGATGTAAATATTGCACCTCTCAAATATAATGATGATAATAGAGGCTGTGATTTGACGAACTGTACAAGTGCTCTCTTCAATAACTAAAAATATTTAAATTCACAAAATCTTTATCATCCCATGTGGAGTGGTAGACAGACGTGTCATAGAGTGGGACCTACAGAAGTTTTGATTATTTACTCTAGGAAATAATAAAACAAACTCCCTGGCTTCTCTCAAGAATTGTTCACATTTCTTTGTTGGTATGTGTGGGCCATGATGGCCAACAGCCTGGGAACCACAGGGTCTTTGTACCTTTGAGCTCTGTCATCACAGAGAAGGGATTCCCAGAAAAAGGAATGAGGACTACAGGAGAGGTACCCACATCTGTAAATGCCCCCTCACTCATTCAAGCTTTGAAAGACTGGCAGAAACCAGCTATGGGGTAGGAGGCCTCCAGAACCACAAAGAATTTTTCTTTCTGTAATTCCTGACTTGTTGCCATCCTTAACTTTAAGCTATTGTCATTGTCCATGATTTTACTTGAGGATTAAGGCACAGATTCTTTTCTGTATCTTCTGTTCTCTCAATGTAGAAAATATAAAGTACACCTACATTCATTTCTAAGTGGCAGTATTATAATTTAGCAGATTTTCACTGAAACCTGGAGTTGAATTGTCTTGAGCCGGAAGGCATTCAAGCTGCTGTTTTTCCCTGAGCTGTATTTCTCTATAAGCATCTAATTGTTTCAAAAAGTGATGTACGGTATGTGAAAACCTGAATCTGATGCAAATAAGTCTGTATGGCACTAAAGCTAACAGGTGTTCTCATTAATGTAAGTAGACATGGAACAACTCTTGAATGTTTTATAAACACTCAAAATCATTGCCAAGCATGTTACAATAGCATAGAAATACTTACATATGGGAGCATCTTTTATTCCTATTGTACAACCCTAGCACTTACTAGCAATAGGCTTGGATGAGTAATAATACTTTCATTTTCTTAAGTCACTATATCTAAAAATTAGTTAATTTATCTACATGGAAGTATTAAGAGGCATAAATAGAACCATATCCCAGTAGAATCTCCTTGTTTAGTATAAGTGGTAACAGTGCCTCAGTGAAGCCAATGACTCCATTTCTACGAAGTAGCAATAAATATTCTACATCATTGTGGTCCTCTAAGAACTGACCTGTTACCATCTGAATTAGCTTCAAAAATCTTGAAATCATGTCCATTGTCTTATCCCACATCCCACCGAAGGAATTTCTAGACACATGGTGGGATGTCTGAACAAAACAGCATGGATTATTCCTCCCCAACACAGAGTGGTTCGAGAATACAGTTGTAAGCACTGAAATCCAAATAACCCTGGTGCTTCTTAACCCCTCCAGATTATAACCCTATTTTCTGAAGACTACAATGTGTTGGTTTGTGGAAAACTACATTTCTTTGACAGCTCTTCTCAATGTTCAGGACAGTTTTCCTAGTCTAGTCTGCTAAAGTTGATAGCAATGGATAAAATTTACCTTACTTATATTACATAAATTAATGAAATCTTATTGCACCTTTTAGGACTTTATTGTAATAGAAAATAAATTAAAATTCTCATACCATATCAAGCAATAAAATAGTGTTATTCACTGTAATGAATAAAGTGGATCATTTTTTATCTATTACCATCTTCATAACTTCTGTCTTTGTGAGTTGTTCAGCCACACACAGACATTTGTCAATGACCCCTGAATAACTAGAGTAATATACGAGGAGAATAGAAAGATCCACAGGGAACTGAAATGTAGATGTCTGTTGTGTAATGTGACAGAAGAGAAAGAGATCATGTGGATACTTGTAGGGGTATCCACTTTAGGAAAGCCTGTATTGAAAAGAGATCATGTGGATGCTTGTAGGGGTATCCACTTTAGGAAGGCCTTTATTGAAAAAGTAAGATCTAAATTGATTTGGATGAGATGCTAGAGGAAGCCAGAGGGTTCTGGCAGCAGGAACAATCTTGTCTAAGGGAAGAGACAAAAATTAGGATAGGATATTTAGGGAACAAAATTATTTCTGTGTTTCAAATTCTAGAAATGCAAAGGGAAACTGAGGGGCAGAAAATTATGGAGCAGAAGGAGCCAGAGCACACACGGTGTGGCAACCCAATGAAAGGCCTTTGCACAGTCGTGCCTGGGACAAGCTACGGAATGACAATTACACAATATAAAGAGAGTTCCAAATTGCACAGATCATTTTACTGGGGCTTCCCTGTGTGTACTGGGATAGATATGACTGATGTCATGGAGAAAGTGAAAGATAAGGTAACTCAGTCCACCTGGGGGAGAATTGTCTGTTAAAGAGCCATATGAGCACAAATTTTCATAAAAGTGTGCATGCTGCTCATAGTAAGATAAGCACATAGCATTTATAAATGGTTCCAAAATGGATGCAAAGGAAGGCATACATTTAGCATATCCTGTGGACATTTGTACTTTTAAAATAATTTATTTATTATTTTGAGAAGTTTTATTGGAAATAGATTCTTCTCTTGTACAATACACCCCACCCTCAGTTTTCTCTTTCTTTACTCCTCCTCACCCTCCACATCTTTCATTCTCCCAGACTCCCCTTCCATTTCCTCTTCAAAACTCAGCAAACCTCCAAGAGATGACAGAAAACAGGACAGAACAGGATACATTAAGACAAGGCAAAGGCCCTCCTATGGAGGCTGGAGGAGGCAGCCCAATAGGTAGAAAACAGTCCCAAGAGAAGTCAAAAGAGTCAGAGATTCACCTGCTGTCAGTGTTAGGGGTCTCACAAAACCACCAAGCTAAAGGCTATAACATTTACACAGAGGAACTGGTGCAGATCCATGCCAGCTCCTTGCTTGCTGTTTCAGTCTCTGAATACACATTAGGCCTACTTAATTGATTAAGTAGACAATGTTCTCCATTCTCTCTGACTCCTACAACCTTTTCTCTCCATTTTTCTCAGTGTTCTCTGATGTCCAAGGGGAGTATTCAATAGAGACCTCCAATTTAGACTTTGCAAATAATATCTGGCTGTGGGTCTCTGTACCTGCTCCCATACACTGCCAGAGGAAGCATGACTGATGATGGCTGGACAAGGCATAGATTTATGAGTATAGAAGAATAACCTGAAGAATCATTTCATCAATATTATTCCCAATATTGTTTGGTTCTACCTAGGTCTCTAAGCTAATTCGTCTTAGGTTCCTGTTCATCCAGGCAATGTGGGGCATGAACTCCTTATCATGATGTGGTACTCAAGTTAATCCAAACATTGGTTGAGCACTTTCACTCTTTCTTAGCCACTATTGCTTCTGCACAACTTGCAGGCAGGACAGACTGTAGGCTGAAGGTTTTGTCACTGGGTTAGTATCTTTCTGTAGCCTGCAGAGTATCTTCTTGCAGCAGAAAAACAAGAACAGAAGGGTGAAGGCTCCATGCAGGCACCAGCCTGACCTTCTGTGCTCCATGAGCTGTGTGGACGTTGTCCTCTTCAATGGACTCTATTGTTAGTTTTCAGAGAGTAACCATATGTCTTAGCATCAGCCTGGGATTTTAGGGGATCTGTTTGGGAAATTTTTTGGCCAACAACTTGACCAAATGCAACCCAACCACACCAAGCCTTGCCTGGCTACAAAGGATGACCAATTCATAGTCCATATTCTCCATTACCAGGAGTCCTCAGTAGAGACACCCTCATACATTTCACTGGAAGTTTCCACTGCACTAAATTTTTCAATAAAAATTAAAAAAAATCTTTAAATTGAGTTTTAATTGAATAAAAAACACTTTGACAATAGTGGAGGAAACAGGTGCCTAAATGTCATGTGTGTGGTTGAGTTAATGGACAAACATGAATATAGGTCAGGGTGTAAGTGGACTCATGGTAGGAGTGAGACCAGGAGCACAAGCTCTGGGATGATTCATTTATGTTCCCAAACAGCAAGAGCCAAGGGACTATTCAGATAACATCACATGCCATCAGCTTTGTTCCAGAACTTTCCCAATTGTTTGTTCATATAAGCACCACAGGAGACTTCAGTTCAGGTGACAATTCTGGGAGCTGCTGAACTGGGCTTCTAATCGTTTGGGCAATATGCTTTCATGAATATTAAAGGGGCTGTTTCTCAAACCTTAAAACACTTTAATACAGATAAATAATGAAAGTAAGTTTTCATTTGCTTGTTTGTGTGACATGGCTATGGAGTTTAAATATATTTCTAATAAACAGTTCCAAGGGACATGGGTATGAGTGTGCACTATAGGGCCAACTTCATTATGCGGAACAAACCTCTGATGCAAGAATTCATGGACCAAATTATTTAAGTGTCAAAAGTACAGCTCAATTTCAATTAAAAAGCATTGTTTCTTGAAAGGCTGCCCTTAAACCTTATATTTCAGAATGCTCTTGAGATCTGTCGAGTATGTAGCTCAACATTTGTTTACTTTTCATTAAATAAGAAATTGCTTACATGGGCAGGTTATGTTGATATGATGACACCACTGAGGTTTCCAATAAATGTGCATGCAAATCAATCACCCAAATGCATTGAAAACATATCCAATAAACATCTGGAAACTAATGAATACACATTTGTTGACACAGGGGGAGCTGTGGAAATGCAGGATCCATTGGTGGCCAGGCTGATTCAGTAAATGCAGATTTAGGAACAGTTCACAGCATCAGAAGAAACAGGGCAATTATAACATGGAATTCAACATCTTTTAGATATGTAGAACATTTTCTGTCCCTTAAAACAAATATTCCCTAAGAAAGCATAAAACATTTTTCTGACTTGCAAAGTTTTTGCAGTCTATCATTTAAATTACTTAAATAAAGGGAGCTTTACCGCTCCCCAAAGTGAGAATATAACACCCTCCATGCATATTAGCTTGATCTTCTTGACAGACCAGAAAAGTGTTGTGTGTGCCAATTAAAACAAAAGTGGATCCCTAGTGGCTTGTTCCTCACACAACTTCAGAAGACTGCTATCATTGTTTGCTAGGGTAACCCTGAATAAGGCTGCTCTCCAAAGCAAACAAAGTTTTTAACCTTTCATGACAGATGAGGGTTACAAATGCATTTTAATAAGAAAGTTACCAAAGCAACAAGATTTTTTTTGTAATCAGCATATATTTATTTAACATCCAGCAACACTAGGGGAAGCACAAGACAGATACTTTCTCACAAAATAACAAGGAGAATTCTGGAAGACACTCTGAAGACCATTCACTTCAGGATGATGTTTCACACTTAGTTTTAGTTAGCTTTGCTCTGAAAAGTTTTTTGTTTTTTTTTTTTTGTTTTTAATTTAAAGTTTGAAGTTACTCAAGGAGACTGCAATTTGAGACTGACCCAGACCTGATAATGTAATTTCTTCCATGGTCATAAACGCCTTTGAGATGCAGTAATTGAACTTTGAGTATAATCACACCAACCTGTACTTGATAATCTATAGCAATAAATATGACGCAAGAAAAAAACAATGTTAACCTGAATTGTTATCCTTTATAAGCTTCTATGGCTTCAGTTTTAAGTCTTGCTATCTCATTATGACCTAGTCAAAATATACATCTATATTTTATTCACTGAGGATTAAATAAAGATATGGTCAAAATTAATAACACAAAATAATTTATGTTCACTCTAGATAAGTTTAGTATATTTTGACATAACTTTTTATTTCTACTTAATTTAATTCAAATGCAGTGATATGATCATGAAATCCAAAGTATCTCCAAATGTAATAGTAATCAAATTTCCTTCCTCTTACTTGTTTCTAGAACCACTATACCCATATCATTTAATATGCCTTGAGGCTCCTTGGTCATTTGGCATCTTTTATTATACATTTCCTATGCATAATTTCAGCATACTTAAGGTGGAATGTCTTCTTGGGTTCTTTGTCAAATGCTAATTCTAAGCAAAATGCAAATGACACACTTTCAAATGTAAGGTTGTTTTAGTTCTTTCTAGGATTTGAAATTTCTGAGTGCCTCAAATTGGCCATAAATACATTATTTTTTGTAGAAAAAGAATAGTTACTTGCAGAAAGAAGAACAAAAAGAGATAAATATCAGATAGATATGCTGGTGATGTTTTAATGTTTCATCTCTAGCATAGCAGTAAGCAAGTGAACATGTTTGCTTATGTCATTCTTCTAACTTTTGTAGCTGACATGAAATTATCATGAGTCTTTTCTGTATACTTGTGCCGTTCTCCATTGGATACAACTATGTGCTTTCAACTATTGTACTAGAAATGAAAGCTTTTGTAATCTCTTCATTCTATCAGTTAAAATGATGCTGATTTGATAGAATGGCATCTTCATTTTCCTCATTTACTTTATTTGAAAAATTAATTTATGATGTAAAGAAGCTTCACTGAGGATATTTAAGCTCTTCAAGATTACTAAAGCTGGTTTCACTTTCACAATAAGTGGTAGTATTTATGTCCTCAATACTCTAAAGTTCTGATACAATCAACTTTTTAAAATAATCTATCATGGCCAGTAGTTATACATAATTACAAGATGTAAATGTTGCCACAATAGGTACTCCCTCTTTGTCATGAGCCTGGTCTGTACAACTCACACTGTGACTGAGGATAAGTCATTTTCTATGGTTTTCTCTCTCTCTCTCTCTCTCTCTCTCTCTCTCTCTCTCTCTCTCTCTGAGAATGGCTCAATTCAAATTGTGCAATGTTTAATTTGTGTAGCCATGAGCAATTTCAACTTGGTTCTTGTTTATTTTTAATTTCTCATTCTCCACAATAAATCTATGTCCGATAATCAAAAAAGTGAAGATATAAAGAATAGTTCATTTCTATGCTAATAAATAAAACCAAAGAAAATTTTATTGCTATAAATGTCATTACACATCGCTATTTTTTATACAAATTAAAACCTAATAGTCCTTTGTTGCTGAAATTGATACTTGAAAACATCAGAAAGCCTAATAGTTAAAAGGATAAATATTATCCCTTTAAAAATAGAACATTATTCCTTCAAGATGTTCTCAGTTAACATAACAATATTCAATTTACTTTAAAAATGTCCCAGCACATCTCTTATCAGTGCAGTATGGAATTTTTAAACTAACCTCTGTCTTTGGAGGTACCAAAAATATAGGCCAAAGTCCTGGGCCCATGGGAAATTATTGTCAAATGAATTTCAGAAAAGCCCCAAGAATGTGCCTACTATATCTGTTGATCAATGGATTGCTCATATACTTTTTTGACAGAAATTTGTTGCTAAAAAGAAATGGACCCATTCAGTTTACTTGGAGTAAAACTGTGTGAGGCATTCAAAGCGCTATGATAGTATTGATGTGTTTATGGTTTTAACCAATTAACACTGTTTGTGCACCCCCCTCCCCAAGAAATATGGAGGTAAATTTATCCAGATAAGTATTTTAAAATATTTGTCATCAACAAAATAGTGAACTTTGAAAAAGCTGCTCTGCTTTGCTGACTTGGTGACCCCCGCCACCAACATGTAGCCTGGTAGAGATGCAGGATTTCATTAGGTATTCCACTAAGGTGTTGTTCTTAGATGAAGAAAGGCCAGCCGCTTTTACAAAAACTTTTTTCGTTTGCTCTAAGTTTTGTCTTCACTGCCTTAAGCCTATATTTGTCAAATAGCATCTTAAGAAGGGTCACATTAGCATGGCTTAACAGTAGATCCCTTCTGCTCATTATTGTACATCACTGTAAATTGCCATCATGTTCTGTGCAAGCAAAAGGTGTTGTAAAAGCTAACATTCTTTACCAATGTCCTCCACGGCCACGAGCCCGCATGTGGAAAATTTCACGATTCAATTCTTCAAAGTGCAAATAGGACTCAGTTCACTTAACAGAAATTCTGAAGAGGCAAGAATGCAAAAAAATAAAGTAAAAGTAGATTAAAACTCTGAATTAAGTGGACTTTACCCAGCAGAGACTGGAAAAGGAGTTTTCTGTGTGAGTCTGGAATCGAGCAGAACGAAGTCAATTACTGACTGTAATTAGAAAGTGGATGCATTTAAACTGTAGAGAGCAGTAGCAGTCTTCTCCACTGCCTAGGAACTCCCAAGATTACTGGGAAGACAAAGAGGAAGATGAGAACAGGATGCCTCTGATAGGCTGATTCACAAGAGCTGAATTCAGAGATCTCCTTATTCTAATTTCCCAGAGTGAATTTATAAGTCACTGATTGTATGATTAATGCTGTAATATCTTTAGACAAAGAACTTTTAAAATCCAGCTTGTGTTTGGCTATGTGAGCAGGAAAAGGCACATTATGAATTGTGCATCTAACATCAAAACAGCAAAGGCAGTGCTGAAATCCTTTTGCCACTGTTTAAATTTAGTAGGGCTAAAAACTGAACTGGCTGCTTCTTTTGTTAACCTTAGAATATAGTAAACATAATTATATTTTTATTTTCCTTTTAAATGTTTTCATTTTTATAATTTTAATAATGTTTTATTTATATTGTATAAAATATTATATCATTCTATACTTTGTGCTTGAGGAACTTTTTTCTTTATGTATAAATAATTTTGATAATTTAAAATATTAATAATTAAAATATTTAAATTTAGGATAAAAGCCACTACTTTTCTTGTGTTAGTTACAAGTGACCTTACATTTTGAGATTTTTAACTTCTGAGGCAGTACTTTAGAAAGTAAATATTTGGGATTTTATGTAAGTAAGAAACATTGCAATACTAATCAGATAATTAGCAAAGTATCAGTCTGGCTTTCTTTTCATGGACACATGGCTATTTTGAACCATATCAAATTTTACATGCTATTTTACTTCAAAAGAGAGAGAGAAAGAAAGAGTAATTGGCTCCAGTAATCTGTCAGATTTTAGGGGGTGTAATTAATCCTATTACTTTCCAATTTTTCTCTTTTTATAATTTGGCCACTTCTCTCTTTACTGAAGAAGGAACCAGAATTAACACTGGAACTCATGTCAGCTAAGAATGTGTGCTTAGCAGTCCTCTGTAGTATCACATCTCTCTAAAAGCTTCTGAAGAGAAATAAGAAATACATATATTCACATTTGTGAAGACAAAGATTTCTTTAAAATCCCAAGATTAACACCAAATATTTCTGGAATAAAGTATCAGTTTATGTAAGTTCATACAGCCCTGATAGTAAATCTAGAAAACACAGGCCATTTACTATGTTAAACATTTGTAACATCCTAAGACATATGTGTCCAGGTACACTTTGTGTTATAATATTGATTTAAGTGAGTCAGTATAGGTGTAGTAATTATACTGACCAACAGTCTTGAGTGTATTTCAGCATAAGAGTAAATCCTTTCTGCACACATACAGTTTTGATTTCAATTCCTATTATCCATAAATGACAGCAAAGGACAGGTAAATGTGTAGATTCATGCATACAAGATACTTAGATATAACAATAGACAGATTAACAAATATTAATATTTATTGTACTACTGGTCATTTGTCACTGTGATTGATCTAATAGTGTCAGAATCTTTAAACCAAATAGCCAACACAAGGGCATACACTGTATTAAATATTCAAGCAATAAGTATACTTGTCCACACTGATTGAAATTATTTTCTATTTATACCTTGAAAAATCCCAAGATAATTGTTGTTAAATGTTGCCAGAGAAATTATTGAAATCTACAGGATAAGCCATTTGGGGTTAACCTTGTCAATTTATTGATAGAATTGTGAGCCCAGCCTGAAGTGTGATTTGTGGTTTCTCTGAACCTGCACCACCTTTCACTATTCACCCACTAGAGTACATAATGCTGAGAAGAGGTAACTGGCTCCTGACTGAGCTTCCTGAAACTCCAGTCCTCTAAAGTTTTGTAGCCTGGGTTGATGTGTGACAGTTGGTGAGGATTGGCTGTTCTCTT
>PVIH01005447.1:42237-106502 GCA_004025045.1 Sigmodon hispidus | reverse complement strand
TTATGTGTGAAATCAAATATTACTACCATGTTTCTATAAGGTCCTATCCTTTCTCATTTCTGAAGGGAAAGATCCACTGTGATGAAAATGGCATTGCCAACTCTTAATACTAAGAGTCTGGAAACTGATACTGATTTGATAAGTTCTAGCAATGTTTCAAGTGTGCAAATGAAGCTGTATTCTAATAACATTCCTTTTGCGAGGAAAGTTATCTTTTAATGACATTCCTACAGAGCTTTACTATAGGAAGGCAGGAACAGCCAAAAGTTATTCATCTGAATGACCTTTTGCAAAAGTCGACATTAGACTCTGGTAAATAATCCGTTTCAGAGCCCTCCATGAGAGAAATCAAACATCAAGATGCTATTAGATTTGAAAAAGACAGAGAAGAAAGGGCCAATGGCACAGAGTGAATTCTGACACACACTGTACATTTCTAATGGCTTTTAACTTACATGTGCAATGTCTGCACCCCTCAACTTCCTGTGTTCTTTCTCCTGATGTTGGAGTAACACAAGCTTTAGCCCTGCTCTGAGTTAATCTTTTTATTACTAAAACAATCATGTATTTGTTATGACATTAAAAAAAAAAACAGTTTATAGAGAGAAGTTCAAAATGACAGTAGTCTCCTTAGTTCCCAGAAAGGCAATTACTGAAATACAAGGAAATATGTCTGTGTGATAAACTTGCTCTTGAAAAGGACTTTTTCGAGTAAGAGATCTATCTAACATGGTACTCTTACCTGTCAATTTTTTCTCTCAGATCACAACAGCATCAGGAAATGAGTTCCTTCTCCAGTCAGATATTGACTTTATCATATTGGATTGGTTCCATGCTATCAAAAATGCAATTGACAGATTGGTATGTATTTGTTTGGGCTGTTACATTTATTAATTAAAATGTAGTCATTTAAATCATACTGTTCAGGCATATAACATTCACACATCTAAGTGGATTCTACAGTGAAGAGATATTAACTATTTTAAGTATTTTAAGTTTAATAAAGAATCCGAAGAACCTTTCTTACAGACAGAATTTGTGAGGTAAATGTCATTTAATCTCTCTCCTTCAAAAATGCAGTGCTCTTTTTCTAGAACAACATCGGCATTCATTTACTGGAGGTTGTAAAAAACACACAAGCACTTCAAAACCAGTGCATTTTTACATTGTCTATTTATGGAGTATCTAATATACCTTCTGGAAAGTAAATATCTATGCATTTATGACCATAGTTACTGTTACAATAGCACAAATAAAAATCACTCATATTTGTTTTTATTATTTCTCCCCTAAGCTAGAATGTTCTCATTAATGCTAGATACCTAGAACTTTAGGAAACTGGTTTAAGTAACACATCCAGAGTATGTGTTTTAAAGGCTCAAATTCTTTAAAACTGGTACTTATTGCTTTAATTTCACCTCACTAGGATATATAAAGTTATATGGAAAATATACTTGAGAAATTTAATATTTTATAAAACAGGAGAATATGTTTAAATTTTTCATTATATCATTTAAGATCAAACTCTACAAGTTAAAATACTTTTTCCATACCATCAGCAGATTTCTCATATAAAGACAGAAAATACATGGCATATTAACTTTAAATATGGAGTGTAGGGTCAGAAAACCTGAATTTTAACACAGATCTTATTAACTAGTGGCATGGTTTGGGAAAGGTGGGTTCTTTTTCTGTCTGTTTCCTCAGTACTAATAACATTGCTACATGTGAGCACTGCATAATGCCTGAGAGAATTAGTAGGATTGATATATGTGTAGTTCTTTGAATAATTCATAGCATTTAGTAAGCACTATTTGGATGTATGAATCAGTGTAAGCATTGTGCTTAGCATAGAGGCCATATCACAAAATAATTGACATTCCAAAGTCTAGTTAAATTCAGCATTACGATAAACACAAAACCATTTTGTGAGTACTTTCTTCCTAGTCAAAGTATTCAAGGTACTGCTTATTATTTCCAGCCAAAAAATCCAAGTTGCCCGTCCTTGGAATTGTTCAATTTCCAGAGATCTTCCAGTACTGATCTGCTGAGTCACTGCCACACTGACAGAAAGGAGCAGAAACCAGAGCACAGGAAGTCTTTCAGTAAGTGTTTTCTTTGACTTGCTCATTTTACCTCTGTCTAAATGCAGTGCTTATGAAATATAAATGTATTAAAATGAGATTGAAGCTAAAGCCAGACTACTTTGTGAGATTCGCAGTCATTTCCTACCTAGGGATTCATGCGCTGGAGGGCAGCCTGGGCATTCTGCTCACATCATTGTTGGTAATGTCTTTTGAGAAAAATAATTGTTCCAAGGTCATGGTCTCTACTTACAGAAAACCTCTGAATCTCTGAGTAATAGCTATGGAGTTCAGATTGGTGATTGATTTTGAGAGTGGAAAATGTCAAGCATCTGGCATGCTGACCATTTGATTTTCATACATTAAAAGACACAAATGACCTCCATAGTAGGACCAAGTAAGCCAACAGCCTATGAAACTATTGACACTTCCAAAACACCAGGAAGACTTAAAATGTTTATCCCAGAGTTGACAGGAAATGTGATGTCTGAATGAGGTGGTTATTGAAGTTACATTTGCAAATTCTACTTCCAAATCAGTTGAATTTGGAGTGGGCACAACTTATACTACTACCTACATTATATTTGGTAGCCATCCTGATTCTTTATCAACAAAAGATTACTAAAACATGTTACATGTGTATTACTGAGTCCTAGGCTTCTGTAAGCACATGTAGATGTGTTTCATATCAGAGACACCAATTTCTCCATCTTAAAAACTATAGCATCTTTCTTGAAACTTTAATCTAGTTATTTCTAGCCTTTTTGTTCTCATTTTGAAAATTAAGAACAAGTCAGTAATGTAAAGAACTTTCAATATATGTAGTGTAATTAAAAATGTGTGATAAATGATTATATGTGTTTTACATACATGTCATTAGGAAAGAATGTATATGTGTGGTAACATGTCTTTCAAAGCTGAATTATCAGAATCCACAGCTCTTAACATTACAAGAGAAGTTGAGTCTTTATTTTTTGAAGGGAGGGAAATTGTTGGAAGGCCTATAGTTTTCTACAACTACCTGAGACGTCTTCAGCCAGCCATTTGTATAAGGCTGCAGTTGAAGAAGCCCATCATGCCTACGCCTACAGAATACATGGGGTGTTGGTGGAGACTCAGCAATGTCTTTTAAAAGATTTTATTTAGAGTTAATTTCATTTCAACATTTTCCTTTAATTCTTGAGTTTCCTCCTTTCATTTCCCATGGGATTAGGTGTAAGTTAAGATCACAGTGTTAGAATTCAGTTGTGAGTGTATGTTCAAAGTTAATTATGTAAATATTTTGTAGTAAACACACAAGGGTTTGTGATGCAGTGATTAGAGGATCTGATATCTGAGACTTAATTACAGCTGTGGAAGAGAACCTGACTTGCTTCTAAAACCCTGAAGCAGTGTGTGTGTTTGTCGGGGGGAGGTATTGCAACAGCATCTTTCAGAAACTGAGGTTGGCATATCCTGTATTAGACAGTATTTACATTAAAAGTTTTAGGATGTTTCTCAGAAAAAAATATTCTACAAAAAGAATATGCAGTCTTTTTCTGTACCTTGCCCCCTCCCCAATAGGGAAAGACAATCAATTATTTAGTGTGAGAGCAAAGTCATTTTTGTCTAAAGATAAGCGGAGAGGCAGGTATGCATTCAAGTCAAAATCTCCTTAATTGTACAATGACATTTAAGTTAAAACAGCACTAATATAAGACAGTATTTATATAGACTGTACCCCTGATGCTGTTCCAAGAACTTATTTTATACTAACTCATCAATCCAAAAAAAACTATTATAATTTTAGCCCTATATTTTAAATATTTTAAGTGTGGTAGCCAAGGCATCTAGAATGATAGTAATGTGTGTATGACAGTTAAGTGTCAAACTCAAGCATCTGTTTCTACAACCTGCTCTTGTAACTGTATACTGTAGTGAAGTGTTTAAACTTGAACTTGGGTGGACATTTTCTAAAAAGTGAAAATAAAACGTATACAAGTCAGTTAATTTAAATCATGACACAAACTCGGTTAGATTAATTTTACATTAAAATAAGAACTCCATTTAGTCTTTTAATGCTAATCAAAATTTTCAAAAATATTTCTTGACCATATCTTCTTGATTATGTGAAGTTGTAAGACTTCTTTCAAGGTAGGACAGAGTTAATCACTGTTTAAACTAAGTGACATCTGATATTTTGTATGTATTCCTTATTACTTGAAAGGCATAATGATTGACCTATCCACAGCATGTTAAATTAGACCCTGAGCTTGAAATCATTGCTAGCATATTTTATACTTGATTTTTTTAAAACATCTTTTTCAAGTAGGAATACACATGTGTGAAACCCTTGTGAACTAGGCCTTATAGTTGAACACCCAAACTTTACACTTCTTAAATTAAGCATTATGTTATAAGTCACTGTCTGTAGATTAAATAATTATGTGGACTCACATTCACAGTAACTTTTTTCTTATTAGTAGTCCAAGCACAAACTGTATTGTCTGTTTGCTGCCTTTGGCTTCCTGTACCCTTGATGTTCCCACGAGTTTTGTCGCCAAGATTGTAAGCAGATAAAGCCAGAATTACTTTTTTAAAAAGGCATGTGAACATCATTAGCAACTAACAGGTGGTCATTTCTTTGTCCAGTTTTTCCGATTAACATGGGAAAAATATGTTCTCCCCTTGAGTGAGTTCAGAAAGTTGAGTTAAAATATACTTTCCTTTTAAAAAATATGATTCCAACCTGCCAACACTATCAAGTACTAATCGGATATTTTAAGATATCAGTTGAGTCTAACAGACAAGAAGCCAGAAAATTCAATAAGAGGGCCAAATCACTGTGAGAAATTCAGGACAGCAGCCCGAGATGAGAACAGGAGATCAGCTCTCTGGGGATGGCTGCGATGGAAAGTGAAGAGTCAATCAGGAACAAGGCTCACAGGATTTCTCCAAGGAGAGAAAGAGTCTCTCCCACTGATGGAAAAGAGAAAAAGCCCAAATATAATTATGGCATCAGATTACTTGGGAGAGCTTTTTTAACTTTTCCAAGTGTTCCTTTCCAGATATATAAAAATTGGTCTGTCCTTATAGGATCATGTGAAAATTTGAAATTAGAGATGTAAATACTTAGTCCACAGCAGGCACTCAATAAATAGGAGCTCTTTTATTATCCTCTATGTCTCCAAGCAGATGGCACCAAGAAGGGTATGAGCCAAGGGTGGTGTCTGATGGAAGGCTGGAGGAGGGCACACATACTCTACATCCTTCTCCCCGAGGGTACAGGAAATACAGGAGAGGAGCCAATATTGGATACGGGAGTCATAGCTGCAAAAGTCTAAATATGAGCAGCTGGTCCTTCCCCTGGCACCTCACCAGGTGAAAATGGCAGCCAGGGCATTCTTGGGAGCAGCACGTCAGGACCCAATAGAAGGGAGCCAAGACATGCCCTTGATTACTTAATGCCCAGAAGAGCATGTCATTAAGAAGTCCTAGTTAATGGAAAGCTTCAGCATCCAGCAAGTACTTCAGAGAAAGCTCTGGTTTATTCCTGTATTCATAGTCATCGAATATGAATGTTATTTTCTTTTAGCAAATATCACTAAAATGTACACAAAATTCTTGTATTCACTTGCCTTTGTTTTCAAATAAAGACAGACAGGCAAACAAAGAGATAGGAAATGTGGTCTTTCTGTAGTTATCTGTCTCATGGCTATAAAATTGTCAACAATAAAATCTATAAGTGTGAAGGCTAAATTTTATATAAAATACATTCAACCTTATAAATGTACTACCTCAAAATTAACAAAAGTTTTAAAAGTTATATGATAAAATAACTGAAAGGAAATGCATTTCCCTTTTGATTTTTTTAATCAGATAAAATCCTAAAAGTATTTCAATGAGGTTTTCTTAGCTTCATATATCTTAAGGATGGTTTATTTACCATAATGAGTTTATAAGAATGAAGATAACAGTGATATTTTGTAATAACTTAAATAATCATATTTCTCACCAGCAACAGCTGAAAGTATGGTCTCATTGTCAATCAGTTGCTTAGTTCTTGATCCATTTTCCTAAGGAAATCATATACAAGACACAAATCACTTGATACCTTCTGTTGCCATTTACAGTGTTACTTTTTATTATTAATTTTTAAATTTATTTTAATACCAACCAGTTTCCCCTTATTCCTCTCTTGTTATGGGGCCCTTAGCAGTGGGACCAGGATCTGTCCCTGGCTTTTTGGAACCTATTTCCTATGATAGAATGCCTCACTCAAACTTGGGTGGGATATCTTGGTATGCCATGATTTTTGACTCCCATGGGAAGCCTTACAGTGTTATTTTTAAGGAACAGTTCATTCTAAGTTGCCATACCCCTGACTCTGAGAACTGGGACTTCTCAGTAACATCATTTCCATCCAGCTTGTTTCCTTCTTTTTCAGACCTACAATAATTCCACTGAGCAATGAGAAGCTCAGAATGATTCTTTCTACCTAGAAGTAGCAGGATAATGATGTAGTACTTTTAATCCAGGATAAACAGTATGGGACAGAGAAGACAAAGTATAGAAAGGAAGACCTTGCAACATGTCAGGAAATGAGTTTCCAGCAAGGCAAGATATGAATATAACAATAGATTAAGTCTGATATTGTCCCAACAACTACCTGACTGAATTTAGTTGGTGAATATACAGTTTATTATGATACTATCTTTTTTATCTTTTCTGTTTGTATTTTAATGTTTTTTGATGAAACACTGACATACACAAAGCTAGATATTAGACACTTCTGTAATTCAGTAAAAGAATATTCACATTTTTAAACTGCAATATGAAAACTTTTAAAGAAAGATCTAATTTTCTTTATGATTAATATTAAGACCTTTTAAATATATCTTGATAACTCATTGTTTTTCTACTCTTTCCCCAAACCAATATTTTTATCCTTATGACCCTTATGTCCTTTCTGATAAGTATATAATAAAGAAAACATATAATACATTTGCTATTACCCCAAATTGAAAAGTCATATCATTTTCTCAGATAAACATGTAATTAGCAGTTGTTTGAGACACACACTGAGAAGCATGTCCTGGAGTCTCATAAAAATACATATCGTAAAAGGTTTTCTTATTATGAATTTTATATGAAACAGCATAACCCTGCCAATGCTTGAAAATAATAAGATGAAAAAGCCATCTGCCAAGAAAGAAAAAAAAACAGTATTAAACTTTTAAAGATAAATCAAATCTAGTTAAGTAAAAATATAAAAAATCTTACCTGAAAAAGAAACTCATAATATTTGCATAGCTTCCTATGGGCTATCATATCATTGGAAAAGTAGGACAAAGTCTCTGATTAAGTACTGTGGCCATTCACCTTAATTTTCCTGTCCCTCTCCCAAAATAATGTCACTTCTGGCACCAATTTTATTCAATACCACGTGAGGAAAACTATTGAACAAAATACAAAAAAATCAATAAATTCAGTTATTTAGAGACTATCTGTTTGTTTGACCATCTCCCATAGATTAAGGGAGCTTTTTGTTCAAAAATAGTTCAGATGACTTAAGAATGTTTATTACAATGTTCTTGAGGCTAGTGTTTAACTTCAGAAAAAGAAAAACAGTAAAGATTAAGTACATACTAGATAATCAGGCCATTTGAATACATTTTCCAAACACTGTTATTCACAAAGTTTCAGGACTACAGTAGACCCCATGTGAACTTGGCTATTCTGCTAAGTGTCTTCATGATAGATAGCTCGAAGCAACCTCAACATTCATAGGACCCATAGATTGAAATTTCTTCAAAACATTTAGTTCCCTATGAGGACTTATTAGATATGAGGACTTAGTTATGAGCTGAGCAAAGCAAGTGCTGATAAATATCTTCCTTCCCATCTAGGGGGCTCATCTTACCCTCCACCCTTTGGACATCCAAGGCCATGCATCTTGAAGCATGAGCTACTCTCAAGTCTCGTAACCCTCCAAGCTCTCTGTCACTAGATCACCCCATCTTCCTCCTGACCCTGGCAGTAACACTGTGACCATATTTCTCCTTAGATGAACTGCTGTTAATCAATTTCTGATTTCATTAGGTCAAGTGGCAACTTTCTTTCAATAATAGGCCACATACAGAGGGCTCTTTGCTCTACACACTGGCAGTATTTCCTAAAAATTAGTACACTTTTGTGATTATAAACAAAAGAAAAATAATACTCTTTGAACTCCTCTGAAAGTTTTATCCTGTCTACTCCATGACAGAGAATAGGCACATGTTAATGGTTTATTATGAAGTTAAGCATAAGACAGTCACTCATTATTGCCAACTAAATTTAAATTGACCTTTCTAAGCATGGTATTTGAAGCTTTCTTACATTCTCAGCTTTCAGTGTCGAGAAAACACTGTTTTGGATGCAAAAGATCACTTACTCTTTCTGTACTCAAGATTAATGTGATTCACACTCTCACTTTGTTTCTAGACTACAGAAACTCGTACTAGGATTTCTCAAAAACCTAAAAGAATGTATCTTTCTTTTTAAGGTATTTTGTTGAATGCTGAAATGGATTCCCAGAAATGCTTGAAAAAGTACTCATTGTAGGCATAGAATCTTCAGTGTATTTTAAAAAATAGTTTGTTTCTTGTTACTCCTAGTACACTCTCATCCTTTAAAGAATTTCAGGTACTATTTCCACAATATGACATAAATCTGAAAATAACAGATATACCACTTAAAATTTAAAAAATGTTATCTGTATCATCAAGCTTCTTTATTTTCTTAAGGGGTGGTTTGTGGATATTTTAATTGTTTAAATAATAACCAAAGGCAGCATCCCTATTCTTTAACTCTCTTGCTGAAAATAGATACATCCTATTTGTATTCAAAACTAATTGGCTTAAAAGGTAGGAAATAGTGAGATGCCATGACTATAATAAAATGCAAGACTTCATTTTTCTATGGGCACCAATCCTATAGGTGACATCCACCTATAATCCTAGCACTCAAGAGGTAAAAGCTTAAGGATCAGAAGTTCAAGGCCATTCTCTGTTACATATCATGTTCAAGGTCAGCTTTAGAAAACAAAGACGGAAACAAAAACAAGAGCATCCTTTTGTCAGACATGTATCTTCCAAAGCCCCGAACTGAGCCCAATGAGGACAAGCAGTATGTCCTCCTTTTTCATTTCTTCGGCTTGCTTCCTGTATTGCTTTTCAGATGTTTCCATTCAAACTAGTATAAAGACATAATTCTACCATACCTCTATAAGGTTTTCATTGTTTATGCCTTTTGAAGGTGCCCCCACTAAATTCTATGACCCTCAGTTTGTTTTCCCAGAAATGAGCAAATGATCTGATCTACAGCTCAGCTTTCAACATCACCTTAAATCTACTTTTTTTTCCCACTAAGACAGCATCCCTTAGTCTCAGCTCAGGTCACATCTCTCAATGTTCTATTTTAACATTATATTGTGTCTTAAAGAATTGTAATGATTCATACCCCCACTCTTGAGGCATTTTAATGTACCCTGGCTTTAAAATTTTGACATTACATTTGAGTCAATAAAATATAATCGTATTTCCGTGTAGAAAAGATAGTTGTTTTGTACTTTTTAGAAACTATGAAGACAATTCTTGAGTCTGTAGAAATCCAGATTAAAACAGAAGTTACAGAAATTATCACTTTTTTTTTAAAGCTAGATGGAATTGTTTAAGAAATATGGATATAAGAGTCAGAAGTTTTGAGTAACTTTGACTTGCTTTGTTTTGTTTAATAAGTGAGAAAGTGATTTATTTCACTTACATTTCCAGGTCATAGTCCATCCCTGAAAAAAGTCAGGACAGAGGCTCAAAAAGGAACTTGTGACAGGAACTATGAATAACACTGATCATTGATACACTCTTTGACTCATGCTTAGCCTTCTTATGTATTTGAAGATCTCCTGCCCAGGGAATGGAGCACACAACTAGGGCTGGGATCTTCATCAGTTAACAATAAAGATGCTAACAGACTTGCCTATGGATCAGTTGATCTGGGTACCATTTCAATTAAGTTTCCCTTCTCAAATGACTCTAGAGTATGTCAAATTTACAAATAAGGCTAACTGGGACAGATGCTAATTCACTAGCTTTTTAAATTTATGTTCTTGAATATCATTCTTATCTCAAAGTACACAGCCATGTAATTTAGATACATTTTTAATGACCCAAAATTGCTACTTAAATAATAGTTATCTCAATATAATTATTAAAAAACACAAAGAAAAATTTGGATATGATGGAAATATATGCATTAGATGTAAGAGGAGTGTAAAAATCAGAGTTTAAGTATATCTAAGGTATCCGTAAATATTTTATTGCTATGTAAATGCTTTGTATAATGATTTCTATGAGTTAAATTTGAGTAAAGCGTTCCTAATTTTGTCTATTATAAATCCACTGGTTTCTATATTTAGAACTAAGAACAAAAATCTACCTATCTATCTTATTTTTCATAGTTCTTGAATAATTTCATACAATGTATTTGACCCAGTCCCAAATATTCTTGAATTTATAGTTTTAGTAGAGGATAACGAACTCATCAGGGGCTTTACTTTGAAAGAAAACAGTCTTTTTCTCCCACTCAGTTGCCAAAGGCTACTTCAGTAGGGGCGGGACTTTGTGTCTGTCTCCCCACCTACATGCTAGCATTTAGTCTGGCACTGAAGCTTGTGCAGGTCTTGTGCATGCTGTCTCAAATGCTGTGATATCATGTGTGCAGCTGACCTCCTGTGACCAGAAAAAAAACATTTTCTTGTAGTCATCTATCACCTGTATCTCTTACCCTCTTCTTCCTCTTCCACAATCATCACTGAGCAGAGGAGGTTGTTTAATATAGATATCTTGTTTAGGGTTGAATTATTCCAGAGTCTTTTATTCTTTGCCCCTCGACTAGTCTCTGTGTTAATTGCCCATATGCTACGCAAAGAAGCTTTTTTGATGATGGATGACAGTTATAGCAATCTATGAGTGCTAATCATGAATCACTAAGAGTCATTTTAGTATTGTATCCTTTGATAAGTAATAACTTTGTATGTTCTCCCCTGGGGGCTCACAACCTGTCTGACCACAGTTTCTTAGTCCTGATAGCAGTTCTAGGTATAGGTTTTAACTTATGGAGCTCCAACAAGAAAGTGGTTGGTTTCTTTCATGATATTCATGGCACTATTACGCATAAGTAGCATGTCTTGCAAGGCCAGTCATTGCTGTAAAATTCACAGCTGGTTATGATTGGCAATTCTGTTTTTATATCTATAACAACTTTTAGTACTATGAAGGCTACGCAGTGCTTCTAAAGTTTCCAGGTCAGTAGCAGCTTGGTTTCTCCATATACATGGTTTCTTCAGTCATAGGGTCTCCTATCAAGTTCTAGAGAGCATCCAAAAGCATTTGCAATAACCTGTTTGGAGGGTCAGTGGTCCTTCTTGCCAACAACTCCAAAAGAGATAACCCAGTCTTAGCACTGCGTTGCGTACTTCTTATCCTCTAGTCTCTAATAGTAGCATTACAGCCCTGTTATAGAGTAATTCCACTTAAAATATTTTTATAAATGTTTATGTATATGAGAGGCCAGGTAAATATCATTACAGCCCACCCTAATATCACCTCGACTCCTGCTTTTGATGCTAGACCTACAGTTTCTAAGGAAGCCACAAAGAGTAATTAATCACTGGTGCCCCTGACAACAGGGACTAAGGAGATAGGATGCAGCAAGCTTGTGCCACTGAACCAGCCCCCTTTATCAATAGCTCAAGGTAATGACCAAATAAGGACAAAGCCTGAGACTTGTCCAGGTCTGTCCCAAAATGGAATAGCTATAGCCTAAACCAGCCCCTGCCTAGTTCTAACCAATTTGAACATGCTAATATGATGTTCACTTGTGAATCATATCTAAAATTATGTAACTGCACTAGAAACTTCCCTTCAGCTGTGCTTAAAAGGAGCCCACAAGTCCCTCTTGGTCTATTCACCATGTTGCCTTTGTGTGGGATGACAGGCCTCAGTATGCTGGAATAATGAATGTTCTTGCTGATTGAGTGTGGATGGTGGTCTTTTGTGGACCTTCTCCAGGACTCTAACAGTATACATTTTAGGAAGCTTCTGCAGGGTAGGTTTCCATATGATACTTAGAAATGTATTTAGGGTTAGTTATCTCTGTATCCATTTTGCTCTGGAATAAGTAAAGAATAAATAAACAAATTTATCATCTGTCAAAGATATACCTCTATAATTCAGCTGACTTTGAACATCACATATACTTTCATTTTTTATTTTCTGTTTTCTTTAAAGATTGGGTATGCCATAAGGAATAATATTCTTCTAATACATGGGCTTCCATTATGTTATAAGAAGTAAAGTGAAAGTCTCTAAGTGTCTTACTTCATGAAAGTCAATTCTGTTGACCAACTATCAAACATACCTTCAGGTGCCTTGTATTCAAGATACCATGGGATCTGCATAAGATTATACAAGCTGACCAAGGCATTCATCATTTCCATAAGTCATAATCACCCTGACCCACTAGAGTGTGAACACCTATGTGAAATGCACCGTGACCTTCTGAAGCTTACTGCTCTCCATTCTAGTTGTTTACAAAGCACCAGTATAATCATGTTAACTGCAAAGTGAGTGATAACAGAGTAAATGAGGGGCGAGTCCCAAAGAAAGGACCCATTTGATGTTCACACAGTGAAAGAAAAGGTTTGAAGGAGAGGGAAGGCACTCACTTCTTGAAGGGTGAGATACCCGAGTACCCTAGAAGTCATTCCTCCAAATTAGCTTTGTATTCAGAGAAGAAACATTTGAAAGTAGCAAGTCTAAAAAGGTGTTGGAAAAAGGATCATCAAATTTAATGCATCTGTGAAACTGTGGGAGCCCTTCAAATGTAAAAGAAAGAATAATGGGGAAATAACATGAATACCTATTAGAATAGGAATCAGAGAGTAGGGGGTGTTTGCAGATTCCTGAACCTACAATGTATAAACACTGGGTAAAGAACTCTAAGTCTGGTTTGCAAGTGACATGGACCATTTAGCCTTGGCTTGCACTGAGGCCTTTGTGCTGGAAGGGGTAAGAGCTGAATAAAGTGCTACGGTGTAGGCAAAAGAAACGAACAAGTCTGGTTTTTTAAAGTAACCATTTATTTCTACAGATAGTAGAAAACAATGAAAGATCAGAGGTAAGAAAATACCGCAGCAGACCAAGTAACAGATGCTATAGGCCCAAGCTAGCAGTGAGAACAGAGACAGTCTCCAAAGATTTCTGAGGTGGCAGGTTTTCCTGAAACATATTGGAAAGAATCTTGACAGTTCCAAAAATTCCATTTCTTCTGTGTCTTCAAAAATATAAGATGGAAAGTTCAGCAGAGTTTGAATCTAACCACTGGTTTTCATAACTTGTCTTGTCACACAAAATGTGGTCAAGGGACCAGTGACAATCATATCCTGGGAGCTTGTTCTTAGAAAAGACTGGATTCCCAAGACCCAACAAGAATTCACAGAGCAGAGACTACATTTCTTTAAAAAATTATTATTTTATGGTTCATTTATGTATATTGCATATGCCTGTGGGTACCCTAGAAAGCCAGACAAGGACATCAGATTCTCTAGGGCTTATTTTTTCTGGTAGTTATGAGTCACCTGAAATGGGTGCTGTGAACTGAACACTAGTTCACTGGAAAAGCCACAAAGTTAGTCATCTAACAGCCCTAGGAGACTACATCTTAATAGGTAAGATTTAATGTTTATATATTAAAGTTTGATAAATACTTTACCACATTACACAAAAATAACACCCTAAATCAGTTTTCAAAAGGCCAGATACAGAACACTTTGGAGCACTGTCTAATCTATCCTGCATAGGATTGTTGAGTTGGCCATTTCTTGACAATGGATAGCTCGCAGTGGTAAATATTCGCAATATCTCAACACTCTCTTCTAAGGTGTGATCACATACAAGTGTGCAGACTCAAGAACTACTCTTCCTGTGCACGTTTCTTGCACTATAGCCATCACCACACCCTGAACACTGAAATGGCAAGACAAAGGACAGCAGCACCAACGCAAAAACCATGCTAAAATTAAGGTAAACTCTTCAAAATGAACAGATAATAAATCAATCATTATCAGTAGGGCCATGAAATATTCCTCTGATTTCCTGGAATTCTACATGCATAGTGGATCTGAAATTCTGTTTATCCTTCACCTTCCCCACAAATCCTGTTCAGAGAATGTAAATTCCCACATGTATCCTGTGGGAGTTAATTCCCTTCTCCAAGGGCAAGAATAATGACATTTGATTCTTCAGGTTACTTAATTTTTGTGTTGTTCTTGAGTACTGTAATTCATTTCCCATCACCCTTTCAGGTTAGATATCTTAATCTGGATGATTCACAGCTCAGCTGCTGTATTACTACCTAGAGCTAGCTTATTAGCATTTCCGTGGTGCCTGCCAAAACAGCCAAGGCTCAACAAGCTATACTTAAGTTAAGTTGTTTGGAAAAGGTACAAGGAAAACAAAAGTAGGCTCTAGGCTCACATTTTAGTTCCATAAACAGAGTGGGCAAACTTAGAATGAGGTCTGTCTAAGCCTGCTAGCAGCATTTTATTTCATCTCTAGGAAATACCGATAGTGATTATTTCTGAGGTAGCACATCACCTCATGTTTGTAAATCTAGAAACTAAAAACCAAAATGGACAAATGATAGATGTCTTGTCAATGGATTTTATAAAAAGTTGTTTCTAAAAATCAAGTCTCTTAAAATGTCATTGTGCAGTAAGAAGACAGGCTGTGCTGTCTGTATATCTTCACTTATTTAGATTTGTACTTCAGGACAGCTTACATAGGAATACTTAACATTGTTTTGTTGTTGTTATTGTTTTCTAGGAAGTACATGAATTTGTTGTTGCTATCCCGTAACTTATTTTGAAATTGAGCATAGCTGTTTTCCATGGAAAGATTTGACTGAGAACCTAAAGAATTTTGTTTAACTCATTCTTACTGGGCAAAATCCACAGTGTTAGTCAAGACACATTACATATTAATCACACATGAGTAGAAACATTAAATTTTTCTTTACCTTCCATAATGGTAGGCTATTAAGGAATTTTAAAAAGTAAACTCATATAATAATCTTTTAAAAATTTGATTTCTTTGCTGTCCATCCAAATCACTGCGGTTCAAGATTTCTGGAAATAGCTCTTTCTCAGGGAGAGATGTTTACTCCTCCAGCTGTGGTATCAGCCTTTTTTTCCTTTATCACTCATTGAATTAAAGACACACAGTCATGATAACTTCAAAGTTCTCCACTGGAGGGCTTCTGACAATTGCTTCAAACAATTTACTTTAGTAACCATTTAGGCCTCTTGGTTGATGACATCCTGGATCTCTCAAGAGTTGCGTTCATGTTCATCCCTGAACACTCAGAATACTTATCTGTATAGAGGATATGCCAGTGCTACACTGAAAATGAAATCATTCATGTACAGGTATCTTCAGCTCCAACCTCATATTGAAGATAAGCTTCATTCTCAAAACCATTATTCCTTGTGCTGTCTTATCTTTTTTTCTTGTATATACCAAAACTCATACTGAACAATGAATTCTGGGTTGGAAAAGAGGATTGATTTTTGCACCTGTCTAATCTGCCTTTGTGTACTAGTTGAACAAACCACACACAAACAAATTCTACCATATAACAATCTTTGTGATTATATAAAAATCATCATTTTCATATGTTTTTCAAGTTGCTATTGAACTGCCATGGGAGGAGCATGCTGAGTCCTGGAGTATCTGTGTTCTGCTGGTGTGTATGTAACTTTGTGAACTGAAAAGAAAATGTTCTCTCCCTCAAAACTTTCACAAGTTGACCTTTCTAGCTACAGTAGTTTTTGTTGCTTAACAGTTTCTGGTTATACTTTTAATATGATAAGCAGAGAACTGCTCATTTATTAAAAACTTTATAGAAAATTAAAGCACAAATGCATTGTTTATACTGAGCTAGCAACAGTAATTTGTGACAATCTAAGGCAAATCCATTCAGGGGAAAAATTAAACCAAATCAGTTCTCTAAATTATTGTTGCTTTCCTCCTTCCTTGTCTTGTAACTACTTCTCATCTTTGACTTTGAAACCCATCAGTTTAAACTTGGTTCTTATTCCAATGGGCTAATCCCCTTTCATAAATCATGCTCAAGCACCGAGGTAATTTGCACATCGTTTAAAGAGTATTTGCTTTGAAATCTTCACCTCAAGCCCTTTTGTATATCCTTTCTCTCTAAAGATTTGTAGTATTTGTTTTGTTCTCTGAGGTATAAAAGACCTGGATAAACTTTATTCCTGTTGTTTCAAGATTAGTTAACTAAAATGCATATTAATTCAGCAGGGATGGGAATAAATCTCAGTAAAGATGATCACGCATGAGCCCCTGGGAATAGCAAAGTACAAAACCGCCAGTCTTCAAATCTCCTTGGACTTGCTCAAAGGAGTATTGGGGGATTTAAATTTCTAGAATATGTCTACAAATGTAATTTCTTTGTTGTGGAGAACAGGAGCTATACTGATTATTTCTCCCTAGAAAATTGATTCTAATTTATATTTGAACAAAAATTAAGCTGTCTACAAAGTAGTTTCTTCAAGAAGAAAAAGAAAGAATTATGGGCAAGATACGTTCAATACCAAACATTATATACCTGATGGGCTATCAATTTATTTATTTATTAATGTTTATTATTTATTTATTTATTTATTTTAAATCCCCAAATGAAAGTCAGCACCAGAGCACTCATTTTTTTTTTCCTCTACAAACAGGTCAAATTGGACAGTCTTCACAAAATCAATTGTAGACACATGTAGGTACAGCTCAATGTTATTTTTACATTTATAAACTCACATTTTACCGTTTCCTAGTAAACTCATCAAATCATACTGATTTCGATGGCAGAGATTTTTGTGAAAAGATTAAGATGTTTCCCTTACACTTTCTTCAAAATAAAATGTCCAGAAACTTCTGGCACTTAAATGCTTATCTGAAAATGAAAGCAATAAATCATTCATATGGGGTCACAGTCACCGAGAGTTTTGTTCCAGTTCTTTTCTTTACAATTGCAAGAATAGATGGTTCCTCCAGTCCTCAGGGTGCCAAACTTTGCACCATTAGGAAAATCTGCAAGTAGCTTGATTTATCTTCTTCACTCAGTTAGCTAAGACCCAACTAAGTAAAACTCAGCAGGAATGAACTTGACTGGTTAAACTTTTTTAAATTGGGAAATGCAACAATTACAACTGTTCATTCCGCTACTTGAGTTTCCCTTAGAAGTGAAGCCCCCAGTGAAAAATATTTAGATAAGAGCCCAAATTATAGGTGCATGGTTGATGATGCTGACTCTTGAGTTTTCATTATACACAGAGGGTTGTCTGCTGTTTGCAATTAATCTAGGCACAATCCTCTTGGTAGTTTGGGAGGAATGTGCAAGACAGAGCCATTTTATAAGTTGTAAACTCCTAAATTACCCTAAATTAGAGACACTATTAATCGGACACTTAAAGATAGGATCTGCCTATTGTGTAGGCTCATCTTTCCCTGATGGAGAAATCAATTAAATATTTAGGATGTGGAATACCTTCCAGGTTGGATAATGCATTTTATTTAAATTATGGCCCTACAGTCCAGAACATTCAAGGGGATCTTAACGGATGGGAGCACATTACTGTCTCTTGGATTGGGTGCATTAACACTTTAAAAATGAATGTGCTTCCCAAGATTTCCTATTTGTTCCACCAGCTGCCTGTTGATGTACCAAATAAACAGTTTAAAGATAAGTATGTAAAAGATGCATGTGTAACGTGCTGTGTGATGAGGCTCACTCTTATAGGAATAGTCTACAATGATGTCAGATTTATTTTTTCAATGCCCCAGAAACTCTAAATGAGTAGGCTCATATGATCATGGGACAGTGGGAAATACAGAAGTGAGGCAGTTAGAACCCTCACAAAGTCTTTATTTATAATTGTTCTGTATAATTCTAATTATTAATCATGACTTCTTATAATTTATCTTAGTAAATAAGTAATAAGTGTAATAAGTGATTACTGTCAGAAAATTATGGGACAATAAAGTAGAATTTGAGAGGAGCTTAGGCATTTTCATTGAATAACTATGTGACATGAATAGAATCTTTTGACTTTCATGCATGGATTACTGCTATGTCTCATTTTGAATGGCATTTTTAAGAACAAAGTTGTCATGTCTTCTACAGCAGAGAAACACAGTATTGAAATCATTTGAAATGCTTACCAATTCTAAACAATAAGCCAAGTATAAAAGAGATCTCTCTCTTAAACTTCTCAATTGTCATATGAGGTATTATTATTATTATTATCTCCCCTTTACTTACTAGGAATAACCAAGACACTGAAATGTTGCTAATGTGCACAAAGTCAAACCAATGAAGCCAAACATGAATATGAAAAAAAAAAGCCATCTGGCATTACTTTCTAGGGTTGCCACATTGTCCCATGGTACTTCTGACAAGGGGGAGAGGCTGAGGGACATGAGAGTTTACCATCTTTCCCAGTTTTAACTCCTCCCAATCTCACTTAGGCTCTGTTTTTACCTCTTTTAAAATGGCAATAATGACAGTGCCTACCTCAAAGAGATATTCTGAAGCATAAATTTGCTTAAATAATTTATAGGAGTGTAGATAAATGTTAATAATAGCATTAATACAAGTGTGATGCATTCTCCTATAGTATTTTGAAAAATACATTTTGGCCAATAAAAAGTTACCCTCAAGGTAAATGATTAGAATCTCCGTATATTATTATACTTTCAAAAATGACCTTGGGATTTTGGAGGTAAGGTTTATTGAGTACCTTATTAAAGGCTTCTTGATATGAGATATCTACCATCATTCATTTTACATCTACAAAGTTTTTATTCCCAATTAATAATGTATATAACATAAATATATCATATTAGTATACTGTTAAAACAAATTTAGCCAATCAGAAAAAAAAAAAAAGACTGCGAGGCAGGAAGGAATCACATTCTTTGTTTCTAGAGCAAAGTTCTTCACAACAAATCCAACAGAATGGATTCTTTTTGCAGATGCCCTGTTTCAGGGGAGAGCAGAAGACCCAGCTTACTTGCATAATTATGTAATTTGAATCATCATATTTTGGAGGTTAAGCATCAGAAATAAAATATAGAGTTATAAGGTTCAATGAAACTGCAGAAATTTAACTGAAAAGAGGAATTATTTATTAGCATTTTGAAGAGAAGTAAATAAAGAAAGGGAAGCAAATTGATCTTTTCAAAGTAAAGTGGAAAGAATGTCTCATTCAGCCTGCTATGTAATCACTGTCATTGGAAAGCTCAAGGACTCTTATTTGTTAGTAATTGATACCTACTCTTCAGGCTGAAGTATAGAAGACAACTGGTGCTTTAAGGGATTGTCTAGAAAGGAACTAGTCTTCGTTTTTCCACAACTGAGCTAAGTGCATAGTAAATCAGGATATTTCACACAGAGACACCATTTCTTTGCAGTACTTGGAAAACTATGCAGATAGCATATGAATCCAATACTTAAATCAACCAGCAATGTGAGTTACTTGGCTAGGAAGCAGCCCTGACTAGCATTCTGCTAGTGCCTACTTAGTGGTGGTTGCTATGTACACATTTTTAAGGTCAATTACTTGGTATTGAATAACCGGTTAGGGGATTTATTCCTAAAGAAGGCTGATTCTCCCCCTCTCAATAGTTATTAACTGCTACTCTTCATATGAGCATATAGACCCATGTAATTTTCCATACTCATGGAATGTCATCTGCTGCTGCCATTGTTTAGGCAATCTTAGTATTGAGATTTTATGGGTACAGCTTCCCTGTCCTGTAAAGAAGAAACAATCTTGTAGCAGAGTTTTTGGTCCTTTGGCTGTTATAATTCTTGGCCCCTTCTTCCATGATGTTTGATTGTCCCTGAGCCTTTAATTCAGGGTTGTGGACTTGGTACCCCATGGATAGTTGTTCTCTGCATTATTACTGAAGACATTATGCACTCCAGTTACAATCTGCATCTGACTCTCACAAGTCACCTTTCTGAGGACTAGCTTTCATACTGGAAAGTATTGAGCAAACTGCCAAAGGAAAAATCAATCAAAAGTCCTACCCAACTATGACACCTAAGAGCCACAACAATGACCAGCATGACAAGATATCGCCAAAAAGTGCAATATCACTCAGAGCCTGGTGATAAGCAATATCTATCTAGTTAGACCTCAGGCTCACTAAACAGGAAGAAATTCATGACTGATACTGGAAGCCTAAATAACCACCAGTGCTAGAGAGACCATAGGACCGAGAGGAAAACTCACACCTAGCACTTCCTCAAAGCAATATAATCTTGAATTGTGTCTTAAATATACATCCTCATATCTGCAGGTAAGTGTAGCCCTCACCCCTTATCAAAGAAGACACTTTTACTGGGCAAGAGAGACCATTACAGAAAACCACAACTGGTTAGCCTATATAACTTTAAAGAAAAGGTGGCATAAATGTAACCAAGACAGTAAAAAATCAATAGAGAAAGCAGAAAATGTTTGAAATTATTACAAATTTACCTTTGAATTTTACCATTGTCTTAACACATTAAAGTAAGTTTGGAAACAATATGATACAAAAAAAGCAAAGTGATATGGCATAATAACTTTCCATAAAATAAAAGAATGTTCTTTCTACATGACAAACAATTTTGATTAAGTTTTATATAATACCAATGCTAAATAAAATGTAAACAGCATATGTGCTGTGAGTATTTTAATATTTAAACATAGCATATATCTTTATTCTATTATTGAATCACTATATTAAATTAATTCTTACTTGCACAAAAGGAAATTTATATAGTTGGTTTTAGGGCCTATTATATAGGTTTATTCTTAGAATACACACTTACCTCAGAATATACACTGATCTTTAGGCATTTTGCGTTTATTTCTTTTACCTTTTAGTTTGTTCATTATTATATATATAATTAATCACATAGTTAAATGATTTGATATGTGTTTTGAAAAATAGATATGCCACATATATATATATATATATATATGCACATGTATATACAGCTCATAAATATAAAGTTTCAAGGCCATCTTGGCAGATGGAAAAGGTACAAATGTCAAGAAAAGTTGAATATGAAATAAATATATAACAAAATTAAACTTTACCATTTATTGATTTAACAGATGGTAAGTAAAACAGTAAAAACAAAAAATAAATAAAATGTGATTTGAGTTTTGAAATTGGGAAGACAATTTTGTGTGCTTGATTAGAAGTTTTCTCCTTCCTTCTTCTATTTTTAGAAAGCTCTCACCTTCCGGTTCACAAATAATTAAAATTCTGCATTTAACAATTCCTATTCTGAAATTTGAATATGAATAGATATTTTTACCAGGATATAAAACTTACTCTTAGATTAATCTTCAAAATAAAACAAAACTATTTGCCACGTATCTTGTATTGTTAATTTAAAAATTTACATTATAAACATGTCTTTAATTTAGAAATCTGCATTTCATACTTAAATACCCCACAAAATAAGGAATTATCAACTATATTAAAAATATTTTTAATCCTAGTTTAAAGACTGAATAGAATGTAGTAAAGCTTAAAAATAACAAAAAGCTAAATAAATTACTCCAGGTAACGTGCCCATTAAAATAATATCCCTTTCCATCCTTTTTCCCTTATTAGAATTTAATAAATTGAGTATGAGTATATAATACTATGCAACTAAAGAAATATTCAGATGCACATACATAGCATGTTAAATTTTAATATGAAAAACGAAAGTAAAATAATTGTGCACTTAAATAAATAGCTTAAAATTTTAAATTTAACTTAATTTTTTTTATGTGATGAGTGTTTTGCCTGCATGTGTTTCTGTGCACCACAAACTTGCTTGGTGCCTGCAGTGGCCAGAAAAGGATGTCAGCAGCCCCATAACTGGAGCTACAGATAACAAGAAGCCACCATGTGGGTGCTGTATCCTCCAGAGGAGCAGTAGTGGAGGGTTTTAGATTCTGAGTCATCCCTCCAGCTCTGCAAATGGTGTCTTTAAATGGCTTAATAAAATTTAAAAAAACAAAACTTAGAAGTGAGAATAATAAAATTAAGAAAAAAGCATTTAAGTAAAAACATATTACTGAATTGAAAGATATGTCTTTGAAAATAATCTTAAGAATTAATCTACATATATGTGACAGTTGTGTAGTTTAATCCTCTTGTGGGACTGCTTCCTAACAGGGGGAACAGGGGCTGTCTAGGACTTGAATACTGGCTTTTGGGAAAACTATTTCTCCTACTGATTGCAGCCCAGCATCAATACGTGGGAGGTGCTTAGTCTTACTGCAACTTGATATGTCATTTCATAAAGTAATTATGAAAATTCAAAGTTAAAAGAATACAAAACAAATCATGAAGTCCAAACCAGATACAGATGAGATCAAATTTCGACCAAATTATATAAAATGTTTTTTTTTTTTTCTGATAGTTTGGAAAACTACTAAAATAACTCAGAAAAGTTAGACTATGTGAATATGTGCCAAAATCTACCTCTAAATATTTCAAGAACAAAAATTATTAGTGAGTAATGTCAGTCTTCTGAGGAATAACTAACTTTTACACCATTTCAAAGTATGCAAATAACATGAGAAAAAAATCTTGAAGCATATGAAGAACTAAAATACATAAAAACAGAAGGGCTGGCCACCACTTTGGTACAGTCACATGAACACTTCAATATGGGTAGAGCAGTGAAGGGTGGCTCCATGTGACCAGAGCTTCAACCCTGCTGTGCCAGCTCTCTGTAGAACACTACAAGCTATGTGTCCAGGGAAGCACATGAGTAGATGGGCTCCTGTGAAAAGGCTAGTGTTTGTAAGCCATGAAAAGGAAACTCAAACACTTTTCATGTGCTGACAGTTGAAATTGCATCACTTCAATCAGGAGTTTTGGGATTTGTCATTTAAGGTCACCAAGAAAGATATCAGATGGTTGAACAGTGTTAGAGAAGAAATGTACTTCTTTCTTCTTAACGACTTCCTTTGCTTTCTCTGTGCTTTTAAGTCACGATGCTGCTCCTTTGCCATCTTACAGCAACTGAGTTTGGTAAAAGCGACCATTTTTGTACTTGTGTTTGTGGTGCATTTTGTTAGAGAAGTTTGAGATAATGGATGAATAGTAAAGATGAAACTGCCTAACCTCTAAGAAATTTACTGGTTATGTTAGTACACTATCTATCTCTGTCTATCTACCTATCTATCTATCTATCATCTATCATTTGTTTATCATATATTCATTTATTTATCTATCATCTATTTATCTATCATCTATCTATTTATCTATCACCTATGTACCTATCTGTTTTTCTGGGAACAATTGGCTAGGCCTAGAGCTGTGATTTTGGTACTCAAGTCCATCATTTATATTGTTATATAGCAGTGAAGTGGTTTTCCATATTGGTACTAAACTGGGTTAAAGAAGGCTGAAAAAGTCCCAATGACTGCTTTCTTGTTCAGTGAGGGATATCAGATGAAGACTTGTGGACCTCAAGGAAGTCATGGTGAAAATCCTTGGAGAGGGTTCACAGTGAAGTTCAGGGAAGACCAAGGATACTTTGCTGTTGCCAACTGTAGGAAAGATCTGAAGTTCAAATTCTTGCTTCTACAAGCATCCAGTCCATGTTCAAGAGTTAAGTTACTTATATATTAGAAAACTGACCAAAGAATGACTTGGAATTTAAAAAAATATTTTTTCTTTTACAATTTACCATTGACAATATATATTCTTCACCATTGTTCTCAGAGAACTGAATATATAATAAGTAACTAATAAATGTTCTGAGAGAACAATACCAAGGAAAGAAAGAAAATAACTAACATGTACAAACCTTAATATAGTTATTGTGTGTCCTCTGTGGATACTATGTTTTTCACTGTTTTCATAAAATATCTTTGACTTCAAACACAAAAGAATGTAAGAATATAACATGGTTTCAAAGGATGAACCACACTGATATGGAAATGATATCTCACAAAGTTTCACTATGCTGTGTTTCTTAGGGTTTGGCTCTTCTCTGCTGAAAGCTGAAACTCAGTCCAATTCACACCAGGTTTCTTGTCAGAGCTTACCCAACCTACGACATATAACTACAATATAGATTGTTAACAGATGTTCCATTTGCTTATTTCATGTACCTTATGCACTTTTAAAACAATGAATGATAAGTTTAAAAAGTAAATATTCAAAGTTGAGGCATAATTTCATATTAAAATGATGAAAGCTTAAAAGATAACCACATGAGTAGTGTTAAATTAGAGTTTGTATTCTACACTAGCCAGACCTCCCATATGAACTACAAACTGTGTCTTACTTGATGTGCTAATTTATCATTTTCTTTAATATTTTCTCTTAGTTATATTTTATTCAAGAAGTGACAAAGATCCCTAGGAAGATTTTACCTAAATTCTTATCTTTTCTAACTATGCATATAATTCTTTCTTGTATAAGTATGAGATAGTACAGTCTTAGCTGGGAACACCCATGTAGATTAATGGGAGTTTCCTTTCTATCCTCATCCCCAAATGGACTCTTGAGACCCAACTAACTTGGGCTCATAGGAGCTCACAGACTCTGTACCAACAGCTAGTGAGCTTTTATGGGACCAGTCTAGGCTCCTACATTAATGTGACAGTTGTGTAGCTTGGTCTACTTATGGGACTCCTAGTGGTGGAAGCTAGACCTGCCCTAACGTTTTGGCAGACTTTCGGGAACCTATTTTTCAGACTGAGTTACCTTGTCCAGCCTTAATAAAAGGGAAGGAGTTTAGTCCTACCTCAACTTGATATGCAGTGCTTTGTTGACACCCATGGGAAGCTTGACCCTTTCTTAACAGAAACAGAAAAGGAGTGGATGGAAACAGGAGAATGGAGGAAGTGAGGGGAAACTGTGGTCGGGATGTAAAAGAAACAAATAAATTTAATTAATAAGAAAAGATTAAAAAAATAGAAAGATAAAAACGTAAGGCAGAAACTAAAAATTACCATCTTACAAGATGTTTTGGGTTGGAAGAGCAGAGGAGTGATAGCCACAATGGATTAGTGTCATGTCACGCACAAGGTGAATAAGATAAATAGAACTTAAATTTTAGGGGTTGGAGAGATATCTCAGAGGTTAAGAGCACTGACTGTTCTTCCAGAGGTCCTGAGTTCAGTTCCCAGCCATCTGTTACTTTTCTTCCATATACTGTATACATAATAAATAAATCTTTAAAAAAAAAGAACTAAAACTTTGGGTCAGCTCCACAGACACTTGTAGTGGGATTTAGGCAACAAAGGAGGAGATGTAGTGGGATTCAGAATTATTTGGGGAAGCTTAGAGGCATATCTCTGAGGACCCAGAATGGGGAGTGGCTAGACCCCATTGAGACTTGGGGCCCACTGACCTTCCTTCTGTTTTGTTCCTGCATTCTCGGTGAGTGGATCAAACCATCCATCATGGGACATTTCCACTCTCCAAGAATTGTCCTAAGGTTCACTTTGTATCATGAGTGTTTATATATCCCACAATAAAATTTAATCCTTTTTATCATATATTGCAAGTGAATAATTTTGCAATAGACACTGGTGATCTAAATTTTTCTTACTTTTATTTGAAGTAAAGTATTTCTTCAGCTTTGGTTTAGGCTTTAACAGTGTCTTTTGCTTGGGACATCCCATAGAGTGAAAAGATAAGGATTATCATATCCCTAGACTTAAGATATTTACAGGAAACAGAGACACATATTATTTCTTTATTGGTCAAAATGTTATATGATCAATATAAAGGCTTGATTATTTTAATTTTACTGAAATTAAATAAACACTTCTTCTGTTCTACTAGCAGGAATAAGCAAACTAAAGGAATAAAAGTGAAAAATAAAACACATAAGAAAATAGGAAATTGATTAGTATATTTGGCTGATAAAAGTAAGTATTTTCCACAGGTTTTTTATCTTCAGCATGACCCATAATATGTTTGTCTATAATAAAATTTTAACTATTTGCCAAACTGAAGGTACTAGTTAATTATGTTTCTGAAAATGTCTGTATGTACAACTCCCTTTTGTGGAGTTTTTTTGTTTTGTTTTTTTTTGCACAGTATTTTAAGCTACAAGTAAGTACTAACACTAGTTCCAGAAGAGTTTCACCATGTAAATGGACTGAGCTACAAGAACATGTGGTATGTTAATCTGTTTGTAGTACGGTGTGTCCTGTAAACTGAAGTTGTCAGACCAGCTCTATTCCCAAGGAAAAGCTTGTGTTATTTCATTTTAAATGAAATTTTCTTGGTTTGTGATTGAAGTTTATCTTTACAAAACAAATAGCTCATTGATTTTTAACTCTTGGGAAAGGACTACCAATGATAAAGATGTCACCAATTGCTCTTCTGTATGCCTGAATGTAGAAAATATAAATCCTATGAACTACTTCCTCCAAACATCCCTCCATGCAAAGGTCCTAAAGTCCAAGCGACATTCACTGAGGACAGAACAGTAAGGAGGCTACACAGAAACAACTTCCTGCTTCATTTTTTAAAAAGGAAAAAAAAATGCTGAGACAAAATTAGTAATGAAAATAGTTAAGACCCAATAGAAAAGTGGTACCTATCTTAACAAGAGACTTGAAAAATGAGTGAATGAACAAAGAGATATTAGGGATGGTGCACTAACTAGCTAATGTCATTTGGGAAGAAGGAATGTCTACTGAGAAAGGCCCACTAGTTTTGCTCTATAGGCAACCCTGTGAAGCATTTTCTCAATTGGAGATAGATGTGGGAGGGCCTGCCTCATGGTGGGCAGGGCTAACTCTGGTTAAGTGACCCTAAACTGTATTTAAAAAAAAAAAATGCGAACTGAGCACATTGCTTGAGACACCCCATAGAGTGAAAAGATAAGGATCATCATATGGAGAAGCAAGCTGGTAAGTAGTGTTCTTCCATAGCTTCTGCCCCAGTACCTGCCTCCAGATTCCTGCTTTGAGTTCCTCAGTAATGGAGTGTGACCTGAGAGTTCTAAGATGAAATAAACTCCTTTTCGCCAAGTTGCTTCTGGTCATTGAATTTTCTCACAACAGTAGAAACCCTAACTGAGACCAATGGAGAGATGGACTAACAGATAGATAACAACAAAGAAGATTGATTTCTATTGCTTTTCAGGATCACTAAGCACATTCGGAGACCACAGGATAGGTAGTCACAAAGGGAAGACAGACAGCAAGCAGAAACCACATAGACCACCATGGTAGGTCAGCAACAGTCAGGACTTATTAGGCAGAAATTGCTGGAAGAATCTCTGAACCCATAGAACTTCTCCATCCTCACAGAGCTCGTCTGGATGAACATAACAAAATCTCAGCTGATTAGAGACTTTTATTGGCTTTCATTGTCCCTTCACAGCATCACCTACATTAGTGTGTGATAGAATGACTGGGGTCTGTACTTTAGCCTGCCTAGGATAAAACATTAAAAAGCCATCACAGCACAAGCCATTCGCCTATTGTTAGACAGCTGTTGGGTGGCTAAGCTGAAACTGAGATCAGTCCTGCTTGGCAAACTTATCAGACATCCATAGGCTTCATTCTCCTTGTCTTGAAGACGTCTCCAATAGCAATTTTTTAACAGTGCTTCACCCTCATAAAAAATGGTTAAAAAGTGATCTACAAGTGATTTAATATCTATAAATTTGATTGTATTTTAATCAAGACTATACATGTAACTTTAATTTGAGGTTGGGGGTGACTTATGACAGAGAAGATCAGCCTGACTAGAACTTCTAGAGGTTTGGGAAAGTGGGCTATTTTCCTAGAAAATCCTATGTTTACTCTTGCCAGAATGGACCAATGTCCCTAATTTATCAAGCTGGTATTTATGAGAATCAAGGTCAATGATGATTTATTTATTCAATATTATTTCTTTTGTAGTAATTTAGGAGGTGTAATTTGATTGAAATAAAGGATAGAGTGAAATATAATGATGTTGTAGAATGTGGATATCTGTGACCAGGAAGAACAAAATGTGTTAAGGATTGATGACATTCACTAGCACAACCTAAAAGAAAATTTTATGAACATGACAAATAGTGCCTCAAAAAGCACACATAAATAAATAAACAGGCTCAGTATATTGATGTCATCTTGGAAAAAGTATGCTTACTCTTCTTGCCAGACAAGTTATTTATATTTCTAAATATAAATGACAACTTTCTATGACAATTTCTAGTCAAGACAACTTCTGTTCCAGTGGAAATGATGTCACTACGCCTAGTTCTGCCTCTTTACTTGCTGATAGTCAAAACATCTCAAAACGTTTGTGCTGTGGGATGATGGCATATCTAGAGATTGCTATTATTGGCTTCACTTCACAACGTGCCTTTTCCTCCTCACAGAGAGTCAGGGTACCAAAATCTACAGCTACTGCTTAGATTCCTATCTCAACTCCAAGAAAACATGCTTTCCATTATGATAACCTTTTTCATGTGAAAATATTTACCATAACAGGCTTTTATTTTACACATTAAAAATATTCCTTTGATATTGTTCCTTTAGTTATATAAATTGTTTGACCCTTCATTTGAAATGGAGTGCTTCTGGCCTCTCATTCCTTCATGCCCCTGCCTGCTACCATTCCTATTTTCCTTTGCTCATTTTATTTTTCATCATCTCCTTGGCTGTCTTTTGTTCTTTTGTTGTTGTTTGCAGTTTCCCAAATGGATTTTAAAATACAGTTTACTGGAAATGAGCAAAGGGAAAGCAGCAAGAAGGGGAGTGTTGGTCTGCTTCCTATTGCTGTCTGAAGGTGCCTCTCCTTCCTGAGGTGGACTAAATCCTGTCACAATTACCATGACAAATGATACCAAAACAAAAAATTGGGGCAATAAGATAAGTTTGAGTAATAATTCCTGGCTTTTGGCTTTTAAGTGGTACACATATAAACCAGTGACAGTATAGCCCATGTAATCAGCATATGTGTGGTTTCATGGCATGGATACAAAACCCTAACCCTGTTTGTACTTATTCTAGCAGAAAGGCAATACTTTATATTTTCTCAGCTTAAAAGCCAAAATGCTGATTTGTTACATCAAAATCCTCTCTCCTTCCCCCCTCTCTCTTTCACAGACACACACACACACACACACACACACACACACACACACACACACACACGTGTGTGTATACTGTGAGATTGCACCTGTGCTGTGGTGCATTTGTGAAGGTCAGAGAACAGCTTGTAGGGAACTGGTTCTCTCCTTCTTCCATATTGACTCTGGACTCATTCCCTTGGGCTAGGAGGCAAGCACCCTTACCCATTGAGCCATCTTACTAGTCATAAAATATTTGAAAATAGAATTTTATTTTAAATGCTAATCAAGGGACACATTATAAATGTGTTTTTTTTTTAAATTTTGCCTCTTTTGGGGGTGACAATATACAGAATTGAACAGAAGACCACACTTCATTATATTAGTGGTGGTGATGTTCGTAATTCGCTTTAATCCTCCACCTGTATGTAGGTCTGACAGTTCTATAAGCTCAGATCCAATCGTTTCTACAGTTTCCTTCCACATGGAAGATGGTAAAGTCTAGCCCCTTTCTGTGGCTAAGCACTTCTTAAAACCCTACCAGATTCCACAGTGTTTGTGAGTCAATGAACCAGGTCCTTAAAGAGTGATGATTTAATATGGAAACCAAGATCTTAATTTAATTCCCTTCATTTCAAATGTTTTGCCAGTTTCTCTGCAGCCTGCCTTTGTCTCACTAGTGAGAGAGTGTGGGTAGGGGTGATGGTGGGGCTCAGCTAACCTTCACATACTAGGAAGGTATTTTAGAACAGAAATTTTATTTTGATTGGCTATTGTGCTTTCAGTCTGTTACAGTTCTCTTCTTCCATATAGGAGGGTAAATTATTCAGGCCAAACAATACAATGTGGTTTGGAAACAATTGGCTTTTATGGGCACAATCTTATTCTTTCCATCTCCATTTTTTTTAAATGGGAAAACCAAGCCAAGTTTTTTTGTTTTGTTTTGTTTTGTTACTCAAAACTATGCAATTTCCCAAAATTCATGGAAAAGACAGCTTGAGTTGTTTGTGTGTGTGTTCATGTGTGCATGTGTGTGGATCTGTGTGAATGAGTGTGTGTTTCAATTTCTACTTATGAAGAAAGAGAGTGAATTGTATAAATCCTGCATATTTATTTGGGCATGCGTGCATGCTCTGGGTTTTGAACATTGTGCATGGCAGGCTTAGTCTTCCAACTTAACTCTTCAAGCCTTTGTATTCTGGTCAGATGCGCACGTTTCAGGCATACTCAGGTGCAAGGCTGGTAATTAGACAGCCACTCTGTGCCTATTCCATCTTCTCTTCTATGCTCACATTTGCAAATGGTGGTAATCTTCATCCTGCTGATACCCTAAAGGGTTAGGTCTGTCCTTACTCTCACATATCAAAGAAGTTTCTTTGTCAGACTCACATTCCCCAATACCAGATGTTTGATGCCACCCTACAAGATCATATTTTGAGTAAGGAAGATCAGTTTAGTAGGTAGATGAAGCAACTGTTACAACTGTTGCATTTTCAGAGTCAGTAATGGAAAAATGTACTTCTCATCCTAAGTTCATTCAAAATATAAAAATGCCTGAAGTTGGTATGGTTTTCTTTTACTCTAAGAATTGAGCATGGCTGCTTCCTTACAAGTATTAAGAGGGAAAAAAGAAAGATATTAGCAATCTGAATTCTTCATATTTCTCAGATTGTCTTTTTAAAGGGCTAAGTAGTACACAGCTCAATGGTCTGAAGATACCTATGCTTGCTATGTTCATCAGCAATGTTTTCCTTCATAGACAAAGGCAGGGACTTTTTTTTAACCAAAGTACAGGTCTCAGGAAGAGGTTTCTGAAAACTTGAGGTAAAGCCATTTTATTTTTTACTTGCCCATTTTGGTTTCTTTGTTTCTGTTCTTAGTGTGATGACTCTATGCAGTATCTAAAATGAGTGAAAGAAAATGTTAAACTTCTAACTATATATGTGGTAAATATTTTAAATACTTGTCAGAATTTCAAGCGTTTGTTCTTTTCCAGAAAATTAAAATGGATTAGATCACAAAAAACTGCTAGGGGATTGTTGGCACAATAATATCACAAAATAGTGTCAATATCACAAAATAGTGATTCTCACCAGATTGAAAGTTTGTGAAATAAACCTAGGTATTTCTACCTTTGTTCATCCTTAACATAGTCCAGGTTAGAAACATCACTGAAGGGACTTATGCATCACAGACATTATAATTAAATTAGACTTATAGATCTTACAAGATTACAAATTCTATAGAAGCAACTATTTTAAAAGAAGAACAAGATTTTCATACAAAAATATGAATTATACAATAGTTGCACTGAGTCTTTATTGCTCATGTACACGAGGTTCAGAACCATAATGACGATATTCAGCACTTAAGTCATTATGCTGTCATATTACAGCAAAATTATTTGCACTGAATAGCCATTATTTCCTTCTTATATTGCATAGATATGAGCTCAGTTCATCTGTCTTTGACATTAAAGTCCTAGATTATCGTGGTAAATACCTGTTTTTTAAGGACTGTTTGGATATGTTTGTTGTGATTCAAATTCATGTTGATTGGACCTTTGCTTCTTAAAGCTGGAAACTGAAATTGAAAGAAATATTCAATCTGCCTTGTAGTGTCATGGCTATTTATGCATTACTTCATCATGTCAACTATTCCATAGTTTACATTTTAATTGTATACATGCCGAACATTTCAAAGGGAATAAAAACATGTTCTTTTTCTTTTCTACTCCCCTATCAGAATGTCTGTCTTATTCATTCTATTAAAAAATACTCTTATTAAAACTACAGTAGCACTCTGTTATTTCCTTTAAAAATATAAACATAAATAATTTTAAATGGTCTTTACTTATTGCTTTTTATAAAACCATATAATTTGTGAAAATCCAGCTAAAATTGAAAATTTTGTAAACTAAAGCTTAGATTTGGTTTTTAGAACTGGTCCCACCATGTCACAAACCTCTGAAAATAGGTGTTAACCATTTTCACTGAACAAGCAAATGATATCCCTGGGCTTTGCCTTGCTTATATTCAGATTCAAAGTTATTTGTATACCATAAAAGTAAGTCTTGAGGATTATAATGAAATAGTCTACCTGCTATGGGTTTCTCTCTTTCTTTCTCTCTCTCTCTCTCTCTCTCTCTCTCTCTCTCTCTCTCTCTGATCAAGAAATGTACTTTCTTCTGACTTAAAATGAGTGAAACTGAATTTATTTCATCCTGGGAGAATGGAATACAAGCAAACTCACTAGTCTAACCAACTCACGTTCTAGTCAAGTCAGCTAAGTACATAGCATTACAAAGTTAAGTTGAACCCCAAATTAATCTAATGAAATGAGTATATGTATCCCCAACTTTTTTTCCCTAAAACAAAGTTATGATTGGGGGAACACACAGTAAACAAAACAAGACCTATATTCTCTCTTCTCTATTCTTTACCAATGTCTCTTTGCTGTAAGTTCTCATAAATGAACTATTGTTTAATAGTAAAAATGTGAAATAGGCACTGTCATCTTGACATAAGAAAGTGTTCTGGGTACAGAAAGCTCACATTATAAATTGCAAATGCCAGAATCCTTAGAAATATTTAGTTTGCCCATTTGCTCTTTTGGATGTATTTTAGAGTTGGATAAAAATATAGTTATAGAGGTTGCCCAGGTTACATGTCTGTTGCTGTGATAAAATGCTCTGTAGAAAAACAACTTTGGAGAGAAAGGGCTTGCTTGGCTTACATTTTTGTTTCCAGTTCATCAGTGCAGGCAAGTCAAGTCAGAAGGGCCTTGAGGCAGCAGGCCATTTCCACTGTAGGTACATTGGGAATGAATGCATACCTACTTGAACTCAGCTTATTTACTAATTTTCTATACTGTCCTTGATATAAACCCTGAGAGAATGGTGTCACACACTTTTTAGTCTGGGTGTTCACAAAAAATTTACATAACTAAAAAGTTCCCTTATCCAAACTAATCAAAAAGCAGAGAGATTGTGTCCAAATCAACAAAATCAGAAATGAAAAGGAGGACAAGACAACAGACCCCAAGGAAATCCAGAGAATTATCAGATCATACTTTGAAAATCTGTATTCCACAAAAATGGAAAACCTAGAAGAAATGGACAGCTTTCTGGACAGGTACCATTTACCAAAACTAAATGAAGAACAGATTAATTACCTAAACAGGCCTATAACCCTTAAGGAAATTGAAGCTGTCATTAAAAGCCTCTCCAAAAATAAAAAGCCCAGGTCCAGATGGTTTCAGTGCAGAATTCTACCAGACATTCAAAGAAGAATTGCTACCATTACTCCTCAAACCATTTCACACAGTACATACTGAAGGAATATTGCCAAATTCCTTTTATGAGGCCACAATTACCCTAATTCCCAAGCCACTCAAAGACACAACAAAGAAGGAGAATTACAGATCAATTTCCCTCATGAATATTGATGCGAAAATTCTCAACAAAATGATGGCAAACCATATACAACAATGTATAAAAGATATCATCCACCACGACCAAGTAGGCTTCATCCCAGAAATGCAGGGCTGGTTTAACATACAAAAAACTGTAAATGTTATCAATCATATAAACAAACTAAAGGAACAAAACCACATGATCATATCCTTAGATGTGGAAAAAGCCTTCGACAAACTTCAAAACTCCTTCATGATAAAAGCCCTGGAGAGATCAGGAATACAGGGAGAATACCTAAATATAATAATGGCGATTTACAAGAAGTCAACAGCCAGCATCAAACTTAATGGAGAAAAACTCAAAGCAATCCCACTAAAATCAGGAACTAGACGAGTATGTCTTCTCTCCCCTTATCTATTCAATATAGTTCTCGAAGTTTTAGCTAAAGCAATAAGGGACTGAAAAAAGATTAAGGGGATACAAATTGGAAAAGAAGAAGTAAAACTATCTCTGTTTGCAGATGATATGATTGTATACATAAGAGACCCATAAAATTCTACCAGGGAATTTCTATAGCTGATAAACAGGTTCAGCAATGTAGCAGGATACAAGATTAACTCAAAGAAATCAATAGCCCTTCTATACACTAAAGATAGAAGAGCTGAAAAAGAAATAAGGGAAACATTACCCTTCATAATAGCTGCAAATAGTATTAAATACCTTGGAGTAACTATAAACAAAGAAGTAACAGATGTATTTGACAAAAATTTTAAATCACTGAAGAAAGAAATTGAAGAAAATATCAGAAAATGGAAAGTTCTCCCATGTTCCTGGATAGGCAGGATCAACATAGTAAAAATGGCAATTCTACAGATTCAATGCACTGCCCATCAAAATCCCAACACAATATTTCTTGGACCTTGAAAGAACAATACTCAATTTCATTTGGAATAACAGGAAAGCCAGGATTGCCAAAACAATTATGCTTAACAAAAGAACCTCAGGAGGCATCACCATCCCTGACTTCAAGTTATACTATAGAGCTACAGTAATAAAAACAGCCTGGTACTGGCATAAAAACAGACTTATGGATCAATGGAATAGAACTGAGGATCCAGATATTAACCCAAAAACTTATGAACACTTGATCTTTGACAAAGAAGCCCAAAATATTCAATGGAAAAAAAAGATAGTATATTTAACAAATGGTGTTGGCATAGCTTGATGGAAGTGTTTAGAAAAATACAAATAGATCCGAGCCTGTCAGCCTGCACAAAGCTCAAATCCAAGTGGATCAAAGACCTCAACTTAAACCCAGCCACTTTAAACTTGATAGAAAAGAAAGTGGGAAATGCACTTCTACAAATTGGCACAGGCAACCACTGCCTAAATATAACACCAGCAGCACAGACACTAAAATCAACAATTAATAAGTGGGATCTCCTGAAGCTGAGAAGCTTCTGTAAAGCCAAGAACACTGTCAATAGGACAAAACGACAGCCTACAGAATGGGAAAAGATTTTCACCAACCCTACAAGTGATAGAGGACTGATCTCTAAGATATATAAAGAACTCAGGAATCTAGCACCCAAAACATTGAATAACGCAATCAAAAAATGGGGTTCAGATCTAAAAAGGGAATTCTCAGCAGAAGTATTACGAATGGCTGAAAGGCACCTGAAAAAGTGTTCATCATCTTTATCCATCAGAGAAATGCAAATCAAAACAACTTTGAGATACCACCTGACACCTGTTAAATTGGCTAAGATAAAAGACACAGATGACAGCCTATGCTGGAGAGAGTGCGAAGCAAGGGGAACACTCCTCCATTGTTGATATGAGTGTTAGCTTGTTCAGCCACTCTGGAATGCAGTATGGTGGTTTCTCAGAAAATTGAGAATCAATCTCCCCAAGGACCCAGCAATACCACTTCTGGGTATATACCCTAAATATGCACAGTCGCACTCCAATGGCATTAGCTCAACTATGTTCATAGCAGCATTATTCGTAATAGCAATAACCTGGAAACAACCTTGATGCCCCTCAACTGAAGAATGAATTAGCAAACTTGGTACATCTACACAATGGAGTACTATGAAGCAGTAAGAAAAAATGATATCCTAAAATTTGCAGGCAAATGGATGGATTTGGAGAATATCCTCCTGAGCGAGGTATCACAAACCCAGAAAGATAAGCAGGGGATGTACTCACTCATTAGTGGATTCTAAACAAACAAGCAAACAAACAAACAAACAAACAAAAAGCAAAGCATGCCCAAGCTGCAAATCATAACCACTGAACTGCTTGGGATCAGAAACACCTTGGACTGACTCTTTGGATCCCACTCCCCCTAGGGGAACATCTGATTCAGTCTTGATGTTGTGGGAAGAATACTGAATTTGCCAGGTGTGGAGGCTGAAATAAGCAATATTGGGACCATGGGACCTTGGGACTGCCTGCCCATGTGGGGGACGGGAGATTTGGAGAAGAGAGAATAACCTGATGTGGTGAGAGGGGGAAGGGACCTTGAATAAGGATATACAAGGATAGAAAATGTGACTTCTTTATTCATAACAATAAAAAAACAAGGAGGAAAAAAAATTCCCTATAGACATACCAACAAGTCAACCTGATTGAGACAATGTCACAACTCCATTCCCAGATAGCTCTACATTGTGTCCAGTTCTATTATTTCTAATAAAACTAATTAAAGCTAATCATCAGAGAGGGCAATGGCAGCCATGAACATTTAAGGATGTCTGCTATTGGAGAGCAACACTTGGAAATAAATATGTTAAACTAAAAAATCCAATAATCGCAGAAAAATGAGGAACAGCTTGTACAACTTGCTGTCTAACTGGACATATAACTAGAATTGAAGACAGTATCTTCTTCTGATGCTTATAAGTCAGGCTTGGAACTGAGTCAGGCTTCCTGTTCTGCTGTAGACCTCCCCCATGGTTCCTGGAGCCAGTTCTTTTTATGACATGACACCCAGATACTGTGTGTTATTTTTTCTCATTACTGTGACAAGATGTCTCATAAAAGCAACCTAAGATAGGAAACTTTGCTTTTGTTTCGGTTCCTGGTTTAAAAGGCATTCAGTCAATCGTGGCAGGAAGGCTCAGTCAGGAGCGGAGACAGCTGGTCACATTGTGTCTATGGTCATAAAGTGTAGGGAGATAAATGCTGGCACTCAGTTTACCCATTCATCTTTCCCTTTTTATTCAACTTAAGCCCTTGGGATGGTATTGCTTACATTCAGGGTGAGTCTTCTCTCCTCAGTTAAACTGCTCAAAACATGCTCATACATATACCAAGAGGTGGTTGCTTGGCAATTCTAAATTCAGTCAAATTTGAAAGAAGTTTACCTATCACAACCTTTACACTGCGCTATTGGACAGGGTGCCAGCACCATCATGTGACTGTTGGGCACTTGCAGTATAGATCAATGTTAACTGAAATGTGCTATAGTCATAACATACATACCTGAGTTTAAATTTTTAGTACAATAAAAAAGAATATAAAATGTTTCAATGATTTGAAATTGATTATATAAGGAAATAGAAAAAAATTAAAAAGAAACATAGTATTAAAATTAATTCCAATCTTTTTGGTTTTTTACTTTCTTAAGGTGGCTATTAGGACACTTGCAATTACATGTGTGTTCACATTGCATTTCTCATGGTCACTATTGGTCCTTTGATTCTATAACCTCTGTCATAAAGTGGGAAGCTCTAAGAATTAGTCTCTCTCTCTCTCTCTCTCTCTCTCTCTCTCTCTCTCTCTCTCTCTGTCTCTCTCTCTCTCTGTCTCTCTCTGACTCTTTCTCTCTGAGTCTATCTGTCTGTCTCTCTCTCTCTCTTCCTCTCTCCTCTCCTCTGCCTTCTCTCTCTTTCTTTAACCCCTTAATAATACAGAGAATTCCACTTATAGCCTTCATAGTTTTTGTTCTTTTCATCATTAAAGACTGATCATTATGATTTTATAACCTCAATCTTCTATTTAACTTCCTGTCAATAAAACCATTTGAATAATTTTAATATCTTTGTAGGTATAAGTATCCCTCATATATTTAATGAAGCTTCTGAAAACTGAATTTTATTATTATGTAATAAGATAAAAAATAAAATTATTTTGTATTCTTATCTATGAATATAAAAATAAGGAAGGGTTCCACAACTATTATTAGATGTTCAAGGTTTGAAGAGAAGGTTTTGAAAGGCAGAATTTGTTTTTTTCTAATACATATTTATGGATATAAACTCATTGATCATTTTTCCTTCTTTATAAACTATTAAATGAAGACTAGTTTCTTAGAAGATAATTTGTATTTGTAAATGTTAAAATATTTTAAAAGGAATTAAGAGGTTTTATTTTCCTAGAAAATGGAATCCAGAATATTCTCCAGTTCATTCAATATGTGTGTACTGTACACTCATTTGCTCAATTTTTTGTGGCACTGAAGTATTAACCCCTAAAAATTGAAGAGTCATCAAGGAGCACCTTTTTATCTTCTACAGGGCCTTGATCTAGATCCTTAATGATGCAGAAAATAACAATACAAAATGGACAAAACTGTCTCTTGGTGCAACTAAAATTCTAGCATTGGGGGAAAAAGAAATTAGTAAGTACAAAACACATTAACTGGGGCTGGAGAGATGGCTCAGCGGTTAAGAGCACCGTCTGCTCTTCCAAAGGACCCGGGTTCGATTCCCAGCACCCACATGGCAGCTAACAACTGTCTGTAGTTCCAGTTCCAGGCAAACACCAGGGCAAATAAATAAATAAATAAATAATAAATAAAGTTTTTTTTTTTTAAAAAAAAACCACATTAACCACATTGTTTTTAACACTGAAAAATATAAACAGGGGAAGAACAGAGTGTAGGCAGTGTGAGTAGAGCTCACAGTTTTAGGTCAAGGGAGAACCTGGAGAAATGATGCTTGAGTCAGGACTGGAGCTAGTGAGAACCAGGCTCTGTGAGTGTCTAAGGAAGGATGATGTGGTTACAGTGAGCAGCAGGCATAGAGGTTGGCAGGAGGACATGCTTAGGAAAGAGCAGGAGAACCAATATGTTTGAAGTAGAAATGAATGCTGACTGTTAGTAATATGGGTCAATTCGATCTAAGGGCACAGAAATATAATTTAAGAAGCCCCTATTAGACTAATCTAGCTGGAAGCTGGTGAGTAGTATGCTTCTACCTGGGGTAGGTTGAAAGCAAATGGGACTTCTTCCCATTGTTCTAGCTTCTCACTCCCCTAGTCTACCTACAATCCATCTCCTCAGAACTTCAGAGCACCCTAGAACTTATGCTTGTCTGTAATTTTTCAGGAACTAAGGATCATTCGTAAGGCTAAATTCAGCTTTATTTTTATAAACATTTATTTTATTTCATTATAAATGAAAGTATGTGTGTGTCCACATATGTGGGAATGCATACAGAGGATGGGAGATGACATTGGACTCAGGGGCAGTAGTTTCAGGGTGTAGTTGTAGGTGAACTTGACTAGTGTTCTGAACACCAGACTGCAGTTCTCTACAACAGCAACCCTCTCGCTGGACCTCCAAGATATTTCTCTAGCCCTATTTTCTTTTTAATTTATGTGGTGTGTGTGTCTGTGTATGTTCATGTGTCTATATGATTATGGCACATTCATACTATAGGACTAGTATGGAGGTCAGAAGACATTCTCCCTCATCTGGCCTTACTCTCTTTTGAGGCAGGGTCTCATTCTTCATTACTGCTTATTCCAGACTAGCTATCTCACAAACATCTAGTAATTCTTCTAGAATTACTCTGCCTCTCCTTTTGTTGGAAGCATGCTAGTATTACCGATATATACCACTGTGTGTTGCCCCTGGAGTTTCAAACTCTGGTTCTCTGTTTTGTATGGCAAACATTTTATTCATAGGGCCCTAAGAATTAAAAAAAATAATATATAAGATATATTTTAGTCACCGTGATTAAATCATATATATTTTTGGTACCCTAAGGCAAAGTACCTTGAACATTATTTCAATACTGTCTATCACTATGTAAGATCACATTGCTGCTATATTTATCAGAGTGGATAGCCTGCCATTTCTGACTGGATAGAAGACACAAGATTTATTATAAAGTATAATTTAAAAAATTGTACGCATTTAAAAATTATTAACAGGAGTAGTAATAGAATTAGTAATGCATACCATCTATATCTACCTGGTGCCCTCACTTCAGCCATACAGGATTTCTGCCAAAGCTGCAATAAATTCCCACTTATCAGTTGGAGATTTAGGTATGCAAAATATTAAAGATGTTCTATGTCTCAAAAACATCTCTGACGCTCCCTTTATACATTATAGACATTGACCTTTACTAATAATTATTAGCAATATGCCTAATTTAATTTCTATGTACTGATTCTGAGTTATCATAAGTTACCCATATCCTCTTTTGGTTTAAAAACTTTGATATGATATATGTAGCTGTCAATCAACAAAGCCCAAGGACTAGTCTTATTTAAGTATTATGATAGAGCTTCTGTGGCAAACTTCATGTTAATCATGGTGCCCATGATGAAGAAGAAAGGACTAGGATTAAGGCATTGTTCTCCTCCTATATACCATACAAGGCAATGCAATCATAGATGATAGTATATTTCATCATTGCAACACAGCTTCAAGTTCTCTTTCTCCCCATTATGCTGATGAAAAAATCAGAATCCAGGGGCACTAAACCAAGCACTGTCCTGGTAGCAGTATTGGAATCCAAAGTCAAATTTCAGCATAAAGGGCTGTGTGTGTACATCAAGCACAGAAAAAGTGATAAATTATCAAACTTCTTTTTTCGTTAACCATGAACTATGTTCCAGCCTTGATGGGGATGTGAGGAGTACCATTAAACTTTAAACTGCCACGTGAGAAAACTCCCCCCAACACACACCTTCTGCCTAAACTGCAATAGTAATGAAACAGCATTTTATTTTACAAAGCCACAAACTGGTAAAAGAAATATTTCTTCTAAACTGCCAGGTGACCTAGAACAATCCTCCGTTGACCATTTCCTCACAATATAGCAATTAACTTTAATTTTCCTTTGCCAAGGCCACCCACAACTCCTGACCCTGTCCCCTCTGCTTTCCTTGGAGCTATTGTGTGAGCCAGCACCTGTTTGTGTCACTGGATCTGCTTTTCACACAGGTGGCTCTTAAGTTTTTCATCTGTGCCACAGAATGTAAACAGCTAAATTTGTTTTCTGTTGGTTCTTCAAGGAGATGTTTCCTGGTGAATGTTTCTAACTGATTCACCAAACTGGGGTGGGAGTGGGACCCTTCCAGAATATATATCTTGCACTCCTTTTTCTACTTTGAGAGTTTAAAGGATTAAGGACTAACAATAACAATAGTTTTTATTATTGCCCAAGTCTCACCCTGTATTTCTAACCAGTCATAATGTCCGTGTTTGGAATCAACGCTGATGACTGCATCTGTTGTGTTATTTAAAATCAGTCTTTAAGTCCAAATGAGAATATGGTGCAGACTTATTTTGAGTTTGCTTAATGTTTCTAATCATATTTTAGAAATAAGTCAAAAGTACATTTTGCTTTTGGTTTTAAACCTATGTGTATTTTAAAGGTCATTCGATCCATACATTTTCAATTCCTCTCGTCTTAAACCATCACTGCTATTTTATGTAAGAGGTACTTAATGTCTCAAGAAGTTTGCGGAGGCCTTACAAACCAAAGTGAGTTTTTTTTCTTTCTCAAGACCATAAGTTTCATTGTGTTGAGAGTGAACAAGCTTGCAATGGGCCAAGATTGCAGCCTGTTCAAGTCCGAAAGCTGGAATTTCAGAGGGGTTGGAACTTGGCAAAGCACATTTTCCCATCCATAGCTCAATCCTTTCTATCCCCTCCCAGCTTAGGCAGAAACACATGGAAAGGGTATACAGCACAGCACTTCTCAGTGACATCTGCATCTGGAGGGGTGTCCTGGCACTCGGCAACACAGCTCTCTGGCCCCCAGGGAAAGGGAAGGCTGAAAACCCCAAATAATAAGAATAATCTATTGCAGATTTCAGGTTACCAAAAGTTGGAGAAAAGAATCACAGGCAAACACTTAGCATTGTTGCGTGTCAAAAGAGGGCTACTGTAATTTTCCCCCGTGGGCACGTATTTTTCATATGATTATGCATAATTATGCATATAAATTTAAATATATTTCCATATTATATTCAAAACTCTCCCATTGTGAAGGCATAGAATAAAACAATTGATGGGAATTATTGCATTTGAACTGAAATCCCAGTCACTGGAAGCCTTGGGCCAGCAGTGGGCGCCTCAAGCAGCAGAAAAGACTTCCTAGAACATTCTTCTGGATTTAAGAACAATTTTTCTAATAAAGTCAATCTGGGATTAAAGAAGCAGAAGGAGGCGCTGACAAAGAAACTGGAAAAGATGCTTAAGTGGCTTGGATTCCAGCTTTGCTTCATTTCTTCCTGTGTTGCCTTGGGCAAAGTGACTTCACTTCAGTGTCTTTCCTCATCTCAAAAACTGGGGACACTTAAACATTTAAGGTCTTTTCCCGGATATAACATGTCATGTTTCTGAGATGCTAACCTGAACTCTGCTTCCCAAATGGAGTTTCTGGTGTTTTCAAGACAGAAAGAGGGAGGGAAGGAGGGAGGGAGGAAGGGAGGGACAGAGTGACACAGAGAGAGACAGACAGAGAGAGACAGAGACAGAGAGAGAGAGAGAGAGAGAGAGAGAGAGAGAGAGAGAGAGAGAATACAGACAGAAAGGAAAGTAAGAAGGAGGGGAGGGAGGGATAAAGAGTTTGGAAATTTTAGTACAATTAACTCATTTTGAAAAATAAGTAGACTATTTGGGGTAACATTTTGATTTGAGAAATCTGAAAAAGTGGTAGCAAAGCACAAAACAGTTTGGCTTATGACAGGCCTGGTAACCCAGGTCTTTATACAGGACCCTGAGGAGTTTCAAAGTAGCCAACAAGCAACCTACATCCGGACCACAGCAAGCTACAAAATGACAGGAGTCTTACTGGGCTTTTTCTTCGGTTTTGAATTCTCCTTTAGAAATGTATGTTATGAATTATGATCACTGCACTGCAGCCAAGTATTCACCGGGCTCCAGCTAGATCTTTGTTTAGCGAGCATAAGCTCTCTGCCAGCTGCAAACTGCAGCTGTCTGTCAGCATTTGTGAGGACAAACCACGCCGCTATCCCTGATCACTTAGCCGTAGACTACACACTGTGTCCTCAGATATGCTCAGCGCACCCTTTGCATTTTCAATACACTTCCTGTGGGGGTGGACAGCAGTGCTTTGCACGCACATTTGGGAGCAAATAGCTTGAAGCTTATGTCAAAATAATTCTTCGAATAATAGAGGGTTCTGTCCCCGAAACACTAGCTTCTCAAAGACTGTGTCTGGCCTGACATTTTTCAGATCCCCAATATCCTCAAACAGACAAGGGAGGTTGCCACGCTCACAGCCATTGCACAGGCCAGAGCAAGGCCTGCAGAGCCAGCCAAGAGTGCAAGTCCAGGCCAGGCGCCGGTCTCAGCATTGGGGAATGTGGGGTTGAGAAGGCCACCAAGAAGGGTGAAGGAGGCAGGGCAGAACGGCCGCTGCCCTACATCATGGTGTGGAGCTGCAGGCAAGATAGAAAGAATCCTTATCTCAGTCCAAGCAGAATGCGCAGCTGAGCCGGAACCTCTGTGGCTTTCCAAGAAGGGGCTTTGAAAGATGATGCATTTTGGACTAGAATTTGTTGGTCTTCTAGGTGTGTGTGTTTTCTATAATTTCTAGGTACATTTAAACTAGGGGAAAGATGCAGATTAAAACATTTGCAGGGTTAAAGTTCATGCTGTTTTCATCCTCAGAGTAAGAGATGATAATTTCAGCAATACTCTGAGAATTACTCCCAGGAACTTAGGCATTTTACCTAATAAAAGTGGAGCTGAAAGGTCTTTGGGTTAGGGTCACTCCTTGTATATTTCAGGAACTCATGGTGTCATCAGATGCTTCTAGTGGATAGGTCAATTGGGGAATTTTGTTTAATGATTATATTCTCTAATAAGAAAAGAAGAGAATTTTTCCCATTCAAAGGAATATTGTGAGAACTGCTTTTTGCTACAGAACAGTATTGTTTCCACCAGAAATATTCTCTCCTGGGAGGAGAGACACAATGCATATTCAAATTCTGAGCGAAACTGTACAATATGTAGCACATGCCCAGAGTTAGCCTAACTCAGTGAGTAAAGAAAATATCCTAAAGTTTGGGAAAAAACACATTCCTCTGTGTGTGTGTGTGTGTGTGTGTGTGTGTGTGTGTGTGTGTGTGTGTGTACACTCTTGAGTGTTTCGGGTTATGTGTGTTTATCAGCATGGGAGTGCTGATCCAAACATAAACACTTTCTTTCCCACAACTTTAACATATACACAATGCTTGGAATAGTTTCTTTCAGTAGGAGAAACCATGGGTGCCACAGGGAAGTAAATAACAGCAAAGTACTGTTAGTTCATGATTGTCCCCTATTCACGAGGACTGTAAAATGAAAACAAAGACTGCAAGGAATCAATATTTTCCAAACGAATAGCAACTTGCCATGCATGAGTATTTGGATTGCTAAGTGCCTTCACTTCTCTGTGCTGTGTTTGCTGCCTTGCTCGTTGTGAAACCCTTTTGCTGGATGTGCTATATACTATGAGCTTGGGTGTTATGATAAACAGAGAGGAAGGTTGCAATAATGTATTTTGGTTAGAAAGAAGCACTTGAAAGAAATTGGTTTTGCTATACACATGATGTGAGCCAATCAATAGTGGTTTAGTCTGACAAGCACTGTCAATATCCACTGTCACAGTTCAGAAAGTCTTTAACAGATAGCGCCTCAAAACCCAATCGTTTTAACACATGCTCAAAGTCTTGAAATACAGTCTACCTGGCAGATATTAATCACAGGTAACTCTGCGAATTATATTCAAGGTTTTTCTTTAATTGAGAGCTGAAGAACAGTTCATTTAAATGTATACATATGAACACTTATGTGCATATGTATACATGTGCAAATATATAAATAAATGTGTCATAAACATGCAACAGCCAAGAGTAAGCTCTAGTAATAGCAGACAGATAGTAAATGCTCAGTAAAGGTTGAAAATGTTAGATGCTGTACTGCAAGATGAGGACTGCAGGATTTAGACCTGCTCTGCTTATTGCTGGTCATGGGTACAGTCATAGCTTTAGGGGACCCTTGCCACAACCTTAAGAGTAACAGCACATGCTAGCATAGACTAAATGCTTGGCATACACTTGTCATTTTGCTGTGTGCTTTGCCTATATCAGGGCTTTTTTTTTTTTTTTTTTGAAAAGCAGTCTTTAGTATAGATATTATTAGCCTCATTTAACAAATAAAGACATAGACACACACACACACACACCCTCTAGCATAGTTTATTTAAAGATACAATGTTAAGTGACAAGTAGAAATATTGTAGCATCATAAGAGAGTGAAAGAATAGGAAAGAGAAAGGGGTACAAATAGTTGTTTTAAGGAAGAACATAATAATTGGGAGGAAACGATATCCATAGTTCTTCTGTGCTTTCTCATTAAATACTGTTGCTGAAGACAAATACTCATCTTGCAAAGCAACCATGAGTGATAGCAGTCACTAATCTCAGTGATTAGGCATAAAGATGATGAGGTATCCTGGCAAAAGTTAGAGAAGGGAGGAGGCCTTACTAAGTGGATGTGTTTCCTAACTAGGAAATACGCTAGGTATGTAAGTATGACAGTCTTAGGAAAGCCATGTATGATTGGAATAGAGCTAAGAAGCTAAGATAGATTGCTAACTACTTTTGTTTTAAGGGAGTCCCAATCTTTATCTACAGCTCACCTTTGATACTTGGTCTTGTCTTGATTGATGCAGATGCCTGGAGAACAGTTAAGTGATACTCCTGTGGTGTGTAGCCTTATTGCAGCATCCAGCTTCCATTGTCAGAGTGATCACTCCACCTGCCCTCTCTAATGATTAAGATTGGCAGGCTCAAGATGCTTCATCCATCAGCTCCTTTCCTGTCCCTTGATTTACTTATCCCACCTAAAACACAGTCTGTTTCCCTCTCATGCCTACAATAACACACATCATCTTGTCGGTGGTTCCTGTAAAGTACAGGATTTAAAATGGTATGTTGGACACCTCAACCACAAAGACAGACACAAGCTCAGTGTAAAGGGTTGGGAAAAGATTTTTCAATCAAATGGCCCTAAGAAACAAGCCAGGATTGCCATCCTAATATCTAACAAAGTAGACTTTAAGTTTAAAGCAATTAAAAGGGACCAAGATGGACAATGTTGGAAGTACTGAAGTAAGGCAAGTCAAAGCGTGACTTTTTTATGTCATTAGACATTAAATAATATGCTAGAAAATAGAAAGACAGGACATTAGTTTATAATTCAAACAACCCTGCATTCTGGCTATGTTGTCTACCTGTTACAAGATCTCAAAATTTCATATTCTACACATAAAGAATGGACAATATAGTGATCAAATAAGACAAAGCTTACTTAGAAAAAGTTTCTTAGCATATAACAAGCACTTCAAAAACATTAGTCATTACTAGGAGTAAATCTATGAAGACAACCATAATGGCTAACTAAAATGAGACTAAAACTATTCTAGATAACTCAGTTATTTATTTATATCTATTCCTATATCTATATCTCTCTGTATATATATACCTATTGTATTCCACCTATTCCCGTATCTATATCTACATCTGCATCCATATCATTTCTGTTTCTAATATATATCTACATCTATTCTTATCTACATGTCTTTTATATTTTTATTTTATTCTCTTTTGGTGTGTCTTTGGTAATTGTTAATATATGTGCACCTGTGTGTGGAGTTAGAGATCTCTCTCTACCTTATACTTTTATATATTAAGGTGAAGTTTCTCACTTTACCTCATGCTCAGCAGTTGGCTTAGACTAGATGATGAGTGAGCTTCAAGAATTTGTCTACCTCCCCTGGGACACAGTGCTAGAGTTATAGACAGCTGCTACCAGGTCTAGCTTTTCATGTGGTACTAGACATTCAAATTCAGATCTAATTCTTACATGACAAGCCCCCTATCCACAGAGTCCACTCATCAGCTTCATAATTTTTATATTTAAAATACATTCTTAAAATGTTTTTTCTAACTAATGATTATTTTGATTTTTAAGACATTTCTAACTTCAAACTCTTCATACATGAGCATGGTGGTGGTGTGTGTGCGTATGTGTTTCTGTTCTGGCTCAATTCTCATGCTTGAAAATTTATGGATACAGAATAGCATATTCTTTTCTAAAGGTATGTTGTAGAATTTTAAAGTCCAGGATTTGGAGAGTTCAAAGAAAACTGCCCAGTCCTATCACTCTGCTCCATACTTCTAAAAACACATCTCTGAACATTTTCAGGAGTGTAGAAGCTAATGTACACTTACAGTGTGTTCTGATAGCTCTCACTATAAATGTGCACACTGATAGTTTAAATACCAACCAATTCAGCAGTGTGGATCCTAGGGTTAGACTGGCCTTGAAATAATCATAAACTGTCAACACAAATTTTATTTTATTCTGCAACACTGCATACTTTTTTACAAAAAAAAAAAAAAAAGCCTAGATGGGAATTTCTAGAACACTGCTATGCTGTTAACTGCCTAACTTACAACTCCATAGTTCAGAGTGTTCTCTCTTTGGCGGCTGATGTTCACATTCTCTGTCAGACTCTTTTTGTTTAACTTGACTGTGCCTGTTTTCTATCATGGTGGTACCCATTCCTGGTTTTAATATACCACCTTTGCTCACAGCAAACAGGATTCTACTACACAGTATCTTTTGCCTGAATTGATGACCCATGATACCTATCTCTTTCTCCCTCTCTTTCTCTCATAACTGAAAATTTAAAATTCACTACTGCTTTAGCTCAGGAGCCACTTACTATATTAACAAATTTATCAAAGTTGTGAGTGGCTCTCAAACAGTTTACTGGCACTGTGTCAGTTCATGAGGAGCCAAGATAAAGTATCTAGTGGATAGAAGAATGTTTTAATGAGCTGACCCCATAGCTTACCCTGTTGATGATCCTATTTTAGGGAACAACCATGTTCTGTTTCTCTACATATCCAATAGATAGAGGCTATTAAGGTCTATTTTCTCTTCTCCCCCTTTGTTCTTTTGGAAACAAAGTATAAATTCAAACAGCGGTGCAAAGATCTTTTTGAACTCTAGATCATAAAAAGAAAGTTGATAAAACTGTCATGAAAGAAAGGCTGCAATATTGCAGCAGTGAGTAATTCGCAGACGATAAACTCATTAAAGGTAGAGGACATGTATATACATATTACCAGGAAAAGTTCCCATGGAATTTACATATGGTTGAATTATAACAGTTCCCATCTCTTTAATAACACTGAGATTATAAAAATGGGTTCAGACTTGACTATTTAGCTAGAAAATTTATTTGAAAAGTAAACAATTTCACTATATAAATTCTCACTTCTCCATAAAAGGGTACAGGGCATAAATATGGACCACTGAATATATGATGTATGCAAGCCCTTCCATTATGAATCAAATCGTCTGTTTTGTATTTTTACAATGTCTAAGTGGGAATTAAGCGGTTAAAACAAAGTACTGCTGTTAAAATTCCCTGCATTAACTCTTCTAATTATTTCCAGACTTAATCATGATTTGTACTTTAAGTGAATTACTTAAAGTTTCAGTAACTTAGTTTCTCATCCTGTATATTGGGGTCTGAAATTATAGTTTCTATTTATATAGAGCATGTGCAAAAGGAGATATTAAATGACAATGACCAACAGTATATTAAGCCTAAACCTTCCCCTTTTCTCCCCTCTAATATAGGGAATAACATTTTAAAACCTGCATGCTCTAAAACTGCCTACTTGAGAGGTACATGCTGGAAAACATGAGCTTTCCAATCCCACCATTAGCCCAAGTGTGTATGCCCTGGGAAGAAACATACAAACACTAAAAAGACACTTAATAAACTTTCTTTTTCTTTTGCACCAATTTTGGGTAAGATACTGTTAAGAAAGTATTGATACAGAATAACTCTAAATATAAGACAGTTGTGTTGGACAATCTGAGTTGAGATAACAGCATACTTGTTAGGGAAGCTGTTGGGATGGCTTGGGAAGTACCTCAGAACATCTGAGGATAAAGAGCCTGGTTTGACCTTATTTTGACATTTTTTTTTTCTGGATCTCTTGCTGTGGACACCATGGGGTGCTAAACTGATTGCACTAGCCATTCATGGCCGCTCTGTCCTGATGTCCTCAGAATGGAAACTGAAGTGCTGGAGACTCCTGCCTGTTAATGGGACTCTCTAGCCACACCTGAGATGGATTCACTCACAATCTCATTAGTAAAATGAAAGAAAGTGGCCCAGAAAGCTGTTCAGTGCTGTCTTTCTGAGGGGTAGCAACTCCTCTCTGTTTTAGTGACATTTCTGAAGCCTTAGCTCTCCTAGAATTTCCAAATATAAAAAAATAACAATGAAAACATGTAATTGTGACATGGGAATACTGCGAGAACAGCAGTTTGGCAGGAAAAGGAAATATTTCAAAATAAGTCCCAAGCAAGCAAAGTTCTGGCAGATACACGATCCTGGATTATATTATCCAAACTGTTAGATTCTGGAAGATTTGGGGTTTTCTTTTGTGGTTCCCATCCCCTTAATAGAATGGTAGTAGATGACCGTCATCCACACTGTGTGGCCCTTCCCTCCATTACTACTGTGGGAAAAAAAATGCACAAGAGGTACCAGTGAAGTCCCCAATGTCTGGCCTGGGAATAAGACTATGTTGAGCTAATGTTTACTGTTACACAAGGCTATTAACTGAAGATCATTTGAGAAAGCCCACTCTCCTAACACCTTCCTTCCAAAGTCCAGTATCCTAGCACCCATCTGCCTTAGCACCAATTAAATCTCTCAGCTGGTTAAGAATCATCATGTTTAAAGGTAGTGCCATTTGCCTCTGTCTGCTGAGACTTAAATTGCATACTGGTTTTTTTTTTTTTTTTAAATTCTTGGTCTTTGAAAAATATTCTATTGAGCTTCAAAGAAAATATCACCATCAGTGGAAAAATAAGAGGAAAGCATAAAGGAAATGTACATTATTTCCAGAAACCCCAGAAAGCATGTACAGCCAAGCTAACTTACATTGAGGTGACAATACATAGAATTAAGAGAAATTCCTGTTCTCCTCTGTAAATCAGATTAACTGCTTTAGAATTCAAACCATATCTCTTTCAGCTCTTTTCATTTTCAAATAAAATGTTTAAATGGGAATGGAAAAAAAATACTCATTGGCTTAACATAAATCTTCAAACTGCAGGAAGTTTCACCCTCAAAAAGTAGTTAAATCTCTGAGGAAAAAGAAAAGGCTGAATTCTATTTTTCATAAATGATGGATTATTGTACCACACTGTGTATTTTCCAGTAAAGTGTCCTTTTATTTGCACTGTGTGATTACAAGTTTCTAAAAGTATGTGTGGGGTCATTGGGTGCTGTGGGAAAATGAAAGGAATACTGTTCTGTGGGATCAGTAGTGAGATCAGAAGCGCGTTGTCCTGATTATCACAGGCATGTGTTTAAACTTTGCTTTCCTTAATTGCTTATGTTGTATTTACTTAAAATGAACAATTTGGCAAGTTCTTCTCCCTTGACAACAGAAAAGCATAAACTGTTTTATAAGTTTGGCTGTTAAAATCAGATTTGTAAACCACAATATTCAAAGGCTTTTACTGCTGTTTGCAGGGCCCTATGATGGACCTGTCTTCATAGCCAGGCGTCTCTTACATTTTTATTTTGTATTTATAGCACTTTCTTTCACGTTATTTGCTTAATAAAAAGTATGTCATATATTACAGTCTTCTACTGACTATAACGTCTTTATAACCCCCTTTAGAACAAAATGGGCCAAGCAAGGTTGCCAAAGGCCTTGCAAGCCAACATGTCTGAGGATGATTATTGACGGTTCAGGAAATGGGAGTGAACACTCATGAAGGTCATCATTATAGGCACCTTTGGAGAAAGTTTGCCTCTTTCAAAAACTGTGTAATCCTATCCATGATGCTGTTAGGATGTGTAAGAAGGAAAGAAGAAACATCTAGAAACCTATTTTCATTTCCCTTACAATCCAATACACCTTACAGACATTTCTCACATGTGGAGCCAGATGGTGATATTGAAAACAATATAATGTACATATATCTCTCTCTAATTAAGATAAGAATACTATCTCTGAAATACCTAGGGGGTTCCAAAAAGATATAATTCACTATGTAATTATTTTCATAATATAACATTTGTAGTGTGTGTGTGTGTGTGTGTGTGTGTGTGTGTGTGTGTGTGTGTCTGTGTCTGTGTGAATTTCCAAAGTATTTTCTAGTCACATCATGTTTATGAGCTCTGTAATGACAGACAAAAACATACATTGCCTGGTCCTTCAGTTTCTGACACCCTGTCATGGCAATAGCAGGGTTTTGATATGAGAAGACAAATGGAAAACAGCATCTTTGGTGACATGAAGAAACTTAAATCAGCTGTTCCACACAATTACCAAGGTGAACTTGAGAATGAAGTCTCCCAAAGACATTTGTCTTTAGCCTCCCACACAGGAAATTATACCTGGAACCTTTGATTACAGCATAAAAAATATAATATAATATAATTAATATAATATATATAGTTAATTACTTATAATAGTTCATACTGTAGTAGTACTCCATCATTCTCCCTAGTATTGTAGTATTAACTACAGTATTAACTATTCCTATTTATATACCACTGAGTTTCACTGCTATTGCCTAGTCCAGAATGGAAGCTGTTTTCTCAGTATGCTGCTAAACCTTCTATCACCAACATAAGAGCATTGTTTAAGTGTCTCAGTTAGTTTAGGAAATAATTGTCAAGCAGGGATAATTTTGCCTTCCTCCAAGGTACATTTGGATATGATTAGAGGTATTTTTCATTGTCATACCTGCTAAATAGGTTCTGTTGACAACCTGCAGAGATTATTTAAAAAGTCTCTTATAGCTGTAACAACAACATTTGCCTGTCCTAAAACACAGATAGTTGAAAACTATTAATTTCAGGTAAAATTAAATATTGTGGTCTTTTTCTAATACAAGCATTGTTCTCAGTTCTATATAACACTTTATCTCAGGTCTCAACCAAAATTTAAAATTTAATTTTAAAATAAAACTTCATCATTTTCCTCAGCTACCAGGTAGGCAGGATGTTTACCTCCTTCTGAATTCCCAGTTAGATGTCTCATCTGGACTTCTAACCTTGACAAGTAAAATTTGCTCCTACCTTGGAAAGAGGATGCAGACAAACCCTTACATGGCTGATTTCCCACCCTCTGAACAAGACAGCTTATAAAAACAGACTATGCATTACTTTTATAACTGGGTTAAAATAGGAGAGATAATGCTAGAATGTATCTTATCTCCAGACATATCAAATTGCCATCAGTAATTAATAATAATAGCCCATAAATAGGGCTGGGCTGTAGGCTCAATGAAAGCTCAGAGCTTATGGGTGACATCTGTCACTGAATTCAGTCCTGAGGATAGAGTGTGATGGTCAGCAGGGCTTTTGTTTGGGACTGCCTTTGACTCACGCACTTGATAGAAAATAGATCTAAGATCTGAGAGCAGAGAACTTAGAAGAATACAGAAAATTCTGAGGCAAAATTTTACAAATAAGAAATGGCTGTATCCCAGAAAAAGAAATCACATGAGTTAATATAAAAAGGAAGAGTAATAAAATCATTTATTTGGGTATGTAAACCTTTCAAAGCAATACCTTATGGAGATATAGCATGTAAGTAGCAGTAATTGAAGTTACCGGAGATAAAGCATTCCTCTAGTTGAGGTGATCTTCCTCCGTAATTTAGATACAAGAAAATGGAATTATCTAGAGGGAGGTGTCTGTGTTAAACATAAGGGAATGGAAATAGACATGACTCGTAGCCAACCCTTTTCTCTTTGCACATTGGGTAACATTAGCACAATGCTTTCATGTAAACAAATTTTATTCCTCTGCCTTACCTAGACAGAAGGTCCCAGTAGTCATCAGGTGTCATTCTGTAACTGGCCTCACACTTCTTTCTATGCAAAGTAACAATCATAAGGAAAACTGTACAAAAAAAAAAAAACCAAAAAACTCTAACATTGTTTTTAATCCCCAGTGTTCCGGCTGCATCACAGTGCTTCTGATACAAGTGACAAAAACCGTGTGAAGAGCAGACTGAAGAAGTTCATCTCCCGAAGACCTTCTCTAAAAACTTTGCAAGAAAAGGGCATCATTAAAGGTACAAACAGCATAGTTTTCATGGGTTGCTCTGTAACAGAAGAAAATATAGTTGTCAAGGAAAATGACTCTTAAGTCAATAAAGTTGGTGGTGTGAGATTATATAGAAAAGAAATACCCAGAGTTGACCTTGGAGGACCTGGCCTTTGCACTAGGAGAAGAAAAGTGATGTCCTGGAAGATGGCCCATGAGAATGACATCATATTCCCATGGGCTTGCACTGTTTATATCTGTTATACATATTTAACATCAGTAGCCCTTTTCACTCTCAAATGTTTCCTGATTTAAGTAATGGTATCTAGTCCCTGGAACCAGAATCTTAGAGAATGCCAGGAAGAAAGCCAGAGACACCTAGAAAATAATTGTTTCATACAGCAAAATAAGTTGATACCTCTGCAAATATATCTCAGGTAAGAAGGACAAAAATCCTAAACTATATTAGCAATAAGACTGGAAAGACAGTTCCGAGTATTATAATAATCAGAATTCAGACTTTATATCTACTTGTTAATCCTGTTGACAATGTAGAAGTGAATTTCCTAAACCTCAGCTTTCCAATGTAGGAATAATTATACACACCTGGGGCGTGTATTTAGCTCACTGCCAAATCTACTTCATTGATCCATCCTACATTTGATTCAATTTTAGAAAGGTTTATTTGTAAAATATCTATCTACTTTAGAGATATAAAAAATTCATTAGCAACTCACACAATGCTAACTTTACCTAACGCTTACATTATTTTTGTGACTGCAGTAAAATTAACAGCTTCATGATTCTTCTGTAAAACTGGGCTCCAATCGGGTGAGCAAACTGGCCTCACTGGCGCCCTCTAGCATGGTCTGAAGATGCAGCCTAGGAGCCAGTACTAGTGCAGTTATACTGACTGACGTTTGCCTGCCTGCTTTCCTATCTAGAGCTCCATTGACGTTCACCATAGCTCACCCATGAGTCAGTATTCATTAGCAGAGCTATGAAAAATCTATGTGTAACTCTGATTTGATAAGCTTCTGTTGTCTTCAGTGGCATCTTTGGTTTTTTCCAAATACAGATTGAGTTATGCAAATGTAGTTACTTCCTGGTTTGTTTCTATTTTATCTATGAACTTTTCTCAAGGCTTTCACTGCGATTTTTTTTTTCAGCTAGATAAATGGCATTAATCCAGTTTTTAAAGGTATCTGGCTAGTCAAATTCAGCACTTTAATACAATTTTCATAGTTGAGACAAAAAGTTGGGGGGGTTAAATCAAAATTTCAATCAGTTAAGAAAAATGACATAAAATAAAAGATTAATAGTTAAACTGTTAATTTTGCCAGCAGTAAAAGAAAAAGAAGGAGAAAGCCTCTCTCAAGGGGAAGAATATTTAGAAAGAGTGCTAATGTTCTCTATAAATGAATCTGTGGTGTACTTAAAAGGAGTTTTCCTATTACATTCGTCAAGCTGACCTTCTAGATGTGAACAGTGACCCACAGCCACAGTTGGGAGAGCTGTCCTTACTCTGCTGTGATTCTTCAGATCCAGAGGATTTGTCGGGATCCTGGTCCCTTTCCAGTGTTTGCTCTCTTACATACTTTCCAAGGTAGGGGACTGAGCTCTGACTTTAGCCAACCCTCACTGAACACCACTGTGAGAACAGAAGCCAGTGCTTTATAGACTGTCACTCAGTGTGGTGACCACAAAGCACATGCAGTCACAGTGTATGTGCTTTTTGGATCTATGCTCTGAGGACCCTTTTTTTCCCCTCAAAACCTATGCTTTTTGAGCCATGGAGACCTAGCAGGATATGACTGAAAAGGCCAAAATATAGATGTGAAAACCCACTTAATTAGGGGAATTTGTTTTACTTTTTTTAAAAAAGGTTTTTTTCCTTGCATCCCCCTGCTCACCCTCCCTTCCCTCCTCCCAGTCCCTCCCAGTCAGCCTTCAGCCTCCCCCAACATATCCCCATCTCCACATCTTCTCCCACCAAAGGGCAAGAAGTCTTAAGGTGAGTCAACTCAGCCTGGCACATCCACTTCAAGCAGGTCTGATTCGCTCATCCCAATATCAAAACTGAGTTAGGCATTCCTCTGCAGGTAATGGGCTCCAAGGTGCCAGCCCATGCACATGAACACAGTCTGATCCCATCCCTCTAGATACAACTATTAAGAAAAATACAGTGATACTAAATATAATAAAATGCAAGCCACCAGATAACCTCTGAAATTGCCCAAATGGATTTGCATTGCCTAAGGGAGAAAGGAGTTCTTTTCAGATGTAAGAGTTTATTACAGGGAGCAGCTCACTGGCTACACAACTTGAATCAGTTTAATATGTAGATTGTGAGCAAAGAGGTGCATTTTAGGGTAGTAGGTTTGTGTGTACAGAACTGCAACCTATTTATGGAATTGAATAGCTCTTTACCTTCATCCAAGTTTCTCTGTTGTAATCTTTCAAATAATAACATTTTTATTCATGAATAGAAATTATTTTGGTTTAGAGCTTTTAGAAAAGGTAAAAGTTGCTTCATGTTTGGGCTTTTGTTGTTTTATTTAGGAACAATCAATACTTCCTGGTATAAAATAATAGAGCTGGGTGCTTAGAAAATAGTTTTATTCATCTTGCTATGGATAGAACCCAAGTGAAATGAGTACCATACTGCTTCTATGTTTGATCCTTAGTATATGAACCTATTTAAAGATTTAAAGATAACAGAGGAAACTCAGAATGTGTGTTATTAAGCTATGTTTCTAGGTCCATTCACACTTTGCTCTTAAGGGATGTCACATTGGTTTCTATTCAGAGATCTTCTGGAGGTGAGCTTCATATCTGTGAGATTGCTGTGTGGGTGCAGACTAACTTGCTAATATGTTTCCCATCTAATGTTGAGATGTCTGCCAGTATCTTTTGTATTTTTAATTTTGTGGTATCTTGCTTTATCATTCCTAAATTTCTTAAACAATGCCGTGGTTGATGGGTTCCACAAGGAACCCATGTCCTTGTTGCCCAAGATTACTTTTCATCAGTTTGGTTTATTTTTCTTTTGTGACTTTTCTGTGCAGATTCCTCTCACAAGAGCTCTTTTCTGTTTTGTTTTGCTATCTTGGCTCTCATGTCATTGAATACATTCTCACTTCTCTTTCTCTTCTGCCCTTCCACCTCTGCCTTTCTCCTCTGGATATCTTCTAAACATAAATAATCCTCAGCTTGCAATAGTTTTTTTTTTCCCCCAGTCTCATTATCTTCTAATTTTCCTAAGTGTTCTGGGTTATATTTGCTCTGCTGTAAACCTCATAATTACTCCTTCTTATTCTGTTGTTGTTGTTGTTACTATGGAACAGGAATCATTAACTCATTTAGAGTTAGTGCCTAAAAAACATCTTCAATATAGCTACCATTGAGGAGGGGGGGCGTATTGTTTGTTTGTTTGTTTTGAAAGAGGACCTCATACTGATAACTCAACTATGGCAAAGTTTTGTGTTTGTTTGGTTGTGTGTGTGTGGTGTGTTGCTTGGGATCAAACCCATAGCCTTGTTCATGCTATGAAAGCACTTTATTACTATGTTGCATCCCCCAGCTAATGCCCATATACTGTACCAGTAATTCAGTTGGATATAGTAATGGTTGCTTTTTCTCTCTCTCCAATTGAAATCAATTGGTATTTGATGTTTAAGTTTTATAAACAAGATAATGTATATAGTTGACAACACTTGTCTAATTTATTCTGCTTAGCACCTAATCCCAAAGATAATAATCCCTTTCAACTCTGACATGCTCTTCTTTTTGAGTGGTGACACATTCCACTCATGTGTGTCCTGTTTCTCTTTTGAGTTCTTGTCTCACTGTTAGATCGCCAGAATAATTTTTTTTCCAATCCTAATTTTTCTTTCTCCTAGTAGGAAAGAATTCTCAGCCTTATCCCTCAATCTTTATAAGTTTGGCAATACTTCTTTATCTGGACTACTTTCCTTTTTTCTGTTCTTTTTGCGTATCTCCTTCTCCTCCACATCATGAGAGTAACCTTGGCACTCACTGAGAGGCAATCACTAACAGCACTTAGCACTTAGTATGTTCCTTCCCACTGAGTTAAAACTACGTATGTGTGCATGTTTCTTTTTTAACTTCCATCAAGACATAAATTATATTTTTGTTGCTTTGGAATTTTGATTTTTTTTATTTTAAAATACTAACTTTCATTCTTGGAGCCATCCTTTTTATTTGAGTTCTTCTGTTTACTTATTTCATTGTATTTCTATCAAATCAGTTATTTTGCTCAAATGTTTGTTGAATCCCTTTGGAAAGAAAAGACACTGGTTTTAAGAAAAACGAGCAGAGAACTTGGGCTTATCCCTCTGGTTCTCTTTAGTTTATAATCTTAATTTGTAAGTTGACATGTGCTCATTTCTTTTCTAGCTGTATTCTTGCCTCCTGCCAGCTAACTTTAGGGAAATTTAAGTAATTACCCATAAAAGCACAGCTAATTGTTTAAAATTTCTGTCAAAGTAGAAAATGTCTTTGAAAAGTCACAGTACTTTTGTAAAAGTATATGTTATATTGAAAAGTAAAGAAATATTCACCATCTAGACTGCAAATACAGGTCAGTCTTCTGTTTCCCAGTTATATTTATGAATTCTAAAGTAATTGAATTATTTTTAAATAATTTGGTAGAACTTACAAATGACAGAATAACCTTATTATCACACTGTTAATTTAGAAATAATATCTATCTGACCACCAGTGGAATGTAGCTTTCAGTAGAGACACACTAAACTTTGCCATCTCTCATTATGAGGCTGAGAATAATTGTATTTAGATTTATACACTAGGGCGTGGGTCTGTCATTACTTGGGCATGAAGCAATCTCACAGCTTCTATAATATGCACTAATGTGCTTAAAAATATCTTATAAATCTTCTTTTCTTTAAACTTCTTTATGGCTTATAATTGAACTGTGATCCTTACATGTAAGCTATGTCATGATTTAATATTAGCCAAAATTAATAGCCAACCTTAAGCTTCTTTTTCTTGGCCTACAAGCTTCCTGGTTTCTTTGTATTAAGAGGTCCTGGGAAGTTTCTGTTATTTAAAGGCTCTTAGGAGTAAATATTGGTAATATAGTACCATATATCTAGCTTTTGTTCAATAATAAAACTTGAGTTCCATGAGAAATGGAGAAATTCTGAGAATCATGCACCTGGGTAGCCTATGTCTTTTAGCAGCCTGTTAGCCAGAGAGGAAATAAATGATCAGGTCTTATGGGATATTAAAAACATATCAACTTTGAGACAATGAAAGAAAATGAGAACCAGAAAGGGAAATATCTAGTGAGGTAGGAGAAAAACAATGAGCCCATTTAACAAAATGGTTTGCTTGTGGTTCAAGAATTTATTTTCTTACCGGAAGAGACTTTTCTTACAGAAATTAGTCAGAATATAATATTATTTGAGAATATAAGATATATGTATATATATTCTTCTTTCCAGATCAATGGGCTTACCCTACATAAATGGGTTTGACCAAAAATGAATTGAAAATGCTAGAGAAAATGTTATTTGTCTTGTAATCAATAATTTCCAAGTTCCATTCCCTGACAGAACTCAATGGTTTTAAATCTAGACTTTTGATATATATTCTTTAGGGTCAGGAGAATTATAGTACTAATTAAATATAGCATATTTGAGTCTTCCATCTGGAAAACTTTCAGGTTTCTGTGAAGTAAAAAGCAGAGAAGCTGAAGAGATGCCTCAGTAGTTAAGAACACTGGGCGTTCTTTTGGAAGACACAAGTTCAAGCCCCAGCACCCACTTGGTGGCTAACAGCATTTCCAGGTGATCTGACACCTTCTGGTCAGTGAAGAAACTGCACACTTGTACCCAAACATACATGTAAGCAAAACACCCATACGTATAAAATAAAAGTAAATAAAATTCAAAAATAAAGGAAGTTGAAAACAAGGACCAAAAGGAGGCAGTAGTAGGTCATGTTACACTTGGCTTCATCCTGTGAATGTATGTCTTGCTTGAAGCATACACTATACACTAACTCAAAGTATGTGTGTTTTATATATGTTTATAATAAAAACAACCCATCATTGTATAACCCAAAGTGGATAACACTCTCCAAAAAATGTTCCTAACTAGTTGCTGATGACCAAAGGTCAGGCTGATATGATATTTCTTTCAGGTATCAGAGAGCTGCTGCCCTATAGACAAGTAGTTCATGAATATTTCATGCCTCTCATCATATCCTAAATTTTTTTGCTCATGAAAAGACATGTGACCTTTATAAGTATTTAGAACCTCCTTCCATGGCCTATGTGGACCTGTGAACAAGATCTAAAGTTCTAGCTTCTGATTTTCCCCCCATAATTTTTGTAATTTTATTCTTCATAGAAAGTATTAGTTGATGATTCCATTTTGTTTGAAATAGCTAATTCCAGAAGATTGGAGCTTAATTTTATCCTGATCTAGACAAGGAACAATATAGAAATAAATGTTTTATATGCAACCAGTCAGATTTATTTACCACACACCTGAGAATTGGAGTTGACCCTGTTCTTATGCCTGATATAAGTAAGATTAAGAATCTATAGTATGTGTAAGTTGAGTGTGCTCTAAAAATCATCCATACCAGAGCTCTCACAGCAAGTATCTCATCAGGGACAATGTTCAGCAGATGTGCTAGACTACTGCAAAAAAGGAAGTATTGATGTAAACATTTCATCTTGACATATCCTAAGATTAAGGGAGTGTTCTCAGTATCTTTTACCATCACTGACAGTTTGGCTCACAAAGACCCCTAAATTCATATCTATAATAAATTATCATATCTATAATAAATCACCAGTACCCCATAAATTTCCAAAACAAAAATAGATTACATCAGTATTTCTCCTAAATAAAGTAACTTTCTTTTGTTTTATAGCCCTACCTTATTAATGATTTAAAAATGAACCATTCTCAAGCCAGGTGTCCTGGTGCTTGCTCTGGGTTCGTGATGCTCTGGAGGCTGTTATGAGAGGCTCATTTTAGCCCAGGTGCTTGAGGTCAGCCTGGGCAACAATGTGTGAACCAGCCTTAAAAACAAAATAAGTCAACCAGCCCCTATAAAATTCCTTCACTGAGAAAACAGTTCCAATTGCAAATGTGCTTTCCCTGCATTTTTACTTTTGTCAGTGGCAGGGAGGCAATATGTTTGATCAGAATTTGATTAATCACAATTATCCCTCTTTTCATACTAGCCAAACTGCAATATGGAGAAGTATATCTATCAGATACTCTTTGAAATGATCTGTGTTGCTCAAAGTATGTTCTATCAAAGCATTTTCTGGGGCAACAGATCGGAAAACATAAACTTTATGTAGTATTGCTCCTCCTCAGTTATGTCTCTTTAATATGTTCTTTCTTTTTGAAGATAAAAGTACATAAAAGAGTTCTGGGAAAGCGGCTAAATGTCATAAACACCCTGCACTCCATCCCCCAGGGCTCCATTGCCCAAAAGTTAGAAATGGTTTGATGGAAGTGGTGACTGCCTTGATCTTGTTGGAATACTCCTCACTCAATGTCGTCTTCTGTCTGCGGGAGGCAGATCCTGCCTTGCAGTCACTCCTGGGAGGGAACGAGGTATTTCTGGAAGCCATGTTTTCCAAACACAACATTGAGACACATGGCCTGACAGTGACATAATATTTGAAGTAGAGGCCGTGCTCAGAGATCCAGAACATATGGTTATTTTCTTATAAAAAGCAACCTTTTAGGACACCTTCTAGATTTTTAGTCGCAAAAGGCATATTCCCTCATCTTTTATTTTCATTTTTCAAAATATTATATTCAAATCACAAAAGTTACCAGCTTTCCCTTAAATGAATGTCTGAGGGTGCTTGAAAGCCACCCTGTTGATGACAAACCTGAACTCTTTAAACATCAAGAAAGAAATGCAAAGCAGACTGCCAAACATATTATGAATATATTGCTCTTCTTAAAGTGGCTAGCTGGTTTTTCACACTGGAGTATTGACTAACTGTCTGTGCTTGATGTATGCTTTACCAGCCTGTGCCGTCTTATGGTTAGAGCTTAACTTGTTAGCTCTGCTTTTGCAGCCCATTCAGAATAACTACAGATGCCTGGAGATATTAAAATTGACTGCTCAAATGGACTCAGTGTGGGAGTTTCATTGGTTTTAAATTGATAACAGCTGAAAGAGTGCATGATTAAAATGTACATGGGCATAAGACATAGGACCTCTTAAGAACAGAATTCCGTACTGTGGGAAATGGCTTTTCTTTCTCTTTCTTTCTTTCTTTCTTTCTTTCTTTCTTTCTTTCTTTCTTTCTTTTTATTATAGTTACTTTTAAGGAATCTTTGTCTAAATCTTAAATTGCACAAAAATATTCAGGAGCTTAAAGAAGAAATACCTCTTCGTGAACTAAGTTATGTTTTGTACAATAGGATTTTTTTTAATCTGTAGGGAACATTTAACTTAAGTAGCATTCCAGAAGGTGGTAATTGTGTCTATTTCCCAGGCATTTCAGTTAAATAACCTGTATAGGAAGCATAAACTGTCATAATAGAAGGGTTGGAGTGTCTTGTATATCTTTCGTGAACTCATAAAAGCCAGAGGCCCAAAGTGCCTTATCACAGATAAGTTAAACAAAGCCTCATCCTCACTTCCTTATTTCCCTGGGAAATGTTATTATTGTTTTTATTATTTAAAACCATGTCCTAAATATATCTTTCTTCTGAGACAAGAAAAAGAGAAAAGGATCTAGAAGAGGGACAGAGAAATGTTTTTTTCTTCCTAAAATTAGCTACACCTTACACAAAGCAAGTTCTACTAAATGTATTTTCACTACTTAATAGTATCTGGGGAAAGACCCAGTAAAGAAAAGAATTCAGAAGTACTTAAAGTTTATAAGAAATATCTGTTTATAATACATACCTTCTATAACATATTTTTCCAAGGAATCCAGGTCTTTTTTATATAATTCTGTGCCTTAACTATATTTTATTTTCAAATTCTCTGCTATCCTACCTTTGATATTCCATTAAAAATATTATACATTTCATAGAGCTAACTGGGAAAGTATTCAGATCTGTGGGGGAAGTATAAAACTGAATAATAAATGTCAATTTCATTTTACTATATTGAGATAAAATCTAAGTCACTGTGCCCATTAGCATATTCCTAATTTCACAGCAATTATTTGCCTAGTTTTAAACAAGAGTTTCAAATATATTGGGTAATAATTTTAGTAGAAAATTATATATTGGCCTAGACATGCAAGAAAACCAAACATAAACAATGTCCTAATTTAGGGAACAAAATAAATCATGAATGTTTTGGTTACTAAGTGGAAGAAAATTTGATGTATATTTAATTCTTGAACTTTGTTCAGAAGTAAAATCCTGATACTATTTACTTCTTGAATTTTACTCAAATTTTAATCTCTATAGCTGGACAAAAATCATAAATTTGTCTTGTTTGACACATTTCTGAGATGCATACAACTGTTGGATTATCATTTTGATATGGTAGATGGTTTGTGCAGACTGTCATTGAAGAACCTGCCACCAGGACTGATGTTTTTGTAGGACACTATGCCCTTAAAAACAGAGCAAAAGACAAATTCCAATCTCTTCCAGTGCTTGCTGGACTCCAGTACTTTAATGATTTTCTTATCTAACTGTATTAGACAGGAAGGAAATTTTAGAGAAGATGTCATCCAAGCAAAACACATGTGAAGGCCGTTAACTAGAATATATCACTCCTAAGATGTTACTTTGAACTTATAACTCAAATTCATTGGAGAAAAAGAAAAGATAGAGTGGGAGGAGGCCTGGCCTTAGTTACCCCCACAATGAGGGAATCTATCACACGACTAGAGCCTGGGAAATAAAAAAGTAGAGGGTCTGAAAATGTCCAGAAGATATCTTAATACCTTGAGATTCCAAATAAGCTAAGTGTCAGAAAAGCCATTACTCCTGAACTCTCTCATACATTTTTTTTTTTTTTGTGAAGGGCAGAACATTGTGTACCTCCACATTTCTAATACATTAAAACTTTAAGCATGTTCCATTTTTTTTCTTAAAAACTTATTGCTATGCTATGCACTAGTCAATATTATGTAAAGGGTCTGACAGGACCTCAGTTAGTATTATTTTAAAGACAAATAACATGTCAAAAGAATAGATCCAGTTTTGGCCATGAATCTGTTTACATAATTACTATTTGATAAAGTCAAAAACATACTAGAAAAACAAGCAGGTTAAAACCTTCATCAAACAGACTTCAGGACCTGGTATGGTGGCAGATGCCTTTAGCCTCAGCACAGCACTCTTCAGGCAGAGACAGGCTTATCTCTGCATTTGAGGCTAGTCTAGCTAATGAACTGAATTCTAAGCCAGTCAAGGATACACACTGAGATGCTTGTAGGTTGAGTGAATAATCTGAAAGAAAACATACTGGTTGGCAATATACAGCTAAACATGGAAGCATAAATAGGTAGGTATGTAATAAGGTTGGTGGAATTCAACTCAAGATGTTACAGTGGCATGTAGAAAGTGTTACCAACATGACTATTCAGCGTGAGAGCTGAAAAAAAAAAAATCTTACTTACAGACAAAGATAACAAAGGAGGAAATATGTCTTTTGCCCCAAAAGAGAGTGAAAGAACACAAGTGAATGGTGATAAATATGTAACACATAGACTTGGTTCAAGACCAAATAATTCAGTGGAAAATGATTTGGGACACAAGATACATTGCCTGAAGAATTCTGCGGGTGGACATAAGCACTTCAAGGTAAAGTCTTAGTGGAAAGACTTTCCATATTATAGCCAAAGTCATCTATCTATACCCACAATCAGTAGCTATGGTGTGGATTTTATCAAAAGCATAGAGGATATAAGGATTCCTGGCACTCCACATGGTGAACCCAAGATGGCCCTGAGTGAAATAAAAATTCTTGGCATGTAGCAGCCCATGGTAAAGCCAACATGGCACCAGCAGAAAATGGTGTATAAAGGGCTTGCCCCAGACGTGGCTAAGTAAATCAGTGCCCACCGTTCTCTTAAAAGGAGATACCATGTTGCATTCTGTCTTTTCTCTCTTCTGCTTCTCTGCTCCTGGACTCGCCTGGCAAGTCTCCTGAATAAACTCTAGTTTATGTGGCCCTGGTAGTGCGTGTGTGTGTGTGTGTGTG
>PVIH01005447.1:0-42137 GCA_004025045.1 Sigmodon hispidus | reverse complement strand
ATCAAGCTTACCCAAGGCCATAAATAGTCTCTTCTAGAGCCTGAGTCTATCATCCCCATTATAACCAGACTTGAGACCCAGACTCAAAGGACATCTAAGAAAATATTCAACTCTTTCTTGAAAGAAAATGAAAAATTACAAAACTATACTTAGTTATTCAGTATTAGGAACACCTGAAATAATTAAATATTTGGACATTGATTTCCCTCCCTGAGTGTGGGAACTGATGGGGTGCTAGATAATGGTGAAATATGGGTTAGCCAAGATTCTTGCTATGCTAGTCAGAGAACACATGTATTGTGTTGCTGTTTTGTTTAGTTTTGTTTTTAATTGAGCAAAGCAGTGCATTTTGAACCATCAAGACTACTGAATTTTAAAATAGATTTGAAGTCTAGTTTTGTCTTTGCTGCTTACATGTTTTATAAATTTGGGCAAGGTGATGAAATTATCTGTCTTCACACATTCCAAATAATACCTCTTAGGATTTTTGACATTTTATAAAGAGCAATTACTGTAACAAATGCTGACTACTAATTTTATCCTCTGTTTCTAAGTCTCATGTTGCCTGTGTACAACATTCTCCTGATCAAGGAGAACACACTCTGAATTTGTCAAAACTGATTGATCCTGCTACAAACTTTGTGACATTCCACCAATAAAGGCAGCATTTTAAACATTCTGTATACCTAGCTCCATGCTCAATCAGGGGATGGGCTTGCATTTCTTTCTGCTTTAGTTTTGACTGCTGCTCATGTTGCCTACATACATACATTGAGACATTGTGTTACCAGGAGGTTTCCATAAAGCTCCCCAAATGTGAGTAAAAAAGATAAATGTTCAAAAATATGATATAATATATCAAATGCAGATGCTTTAAGGAGCTTTCAGGTCACAAATTTCAGGAAAATTATAAGCATAAAGTGTTGGGGGAAATTAATGTTTCCTTTATTGTGTGGACTTTAGGCTAAGTCTCCCTGACTTAAAACATTTGGACGTTGAAGAAAGAAATGGTCAACACATTTGAGTTGTACTACTTTAGGACAGACTTGAGAACACAGGGATTGGTTGGGCTAAAATGCTGAAGATTTGATCATAACAAGAATTTGTTATAGCTGTTTTAGAGCACTTTGAACTAAATAAGCTTATTTGTGTAATTTTGTTATTGGTTGAACTTCCTGGCATTTTATTTTCTGTGAAATATTTACTAAGGACCTATCATGAACCAAACAATATATAAATACCAGGGTCACAAAGATGAGTATGTTAAGCTTCCCTTCTGCAAAATCAGCCTTTTCGGCCCTGCTGCAGAGGAATATTTTAACTCTGAAATTGTATGTGCACAGCCAACATAACCAACTCCACTAGAAGGCTGAATGAAAGATGTTGGATAGAGGTATTATTGAACTATTTGCATTAGGTGTTGTGACCTAGTTTTATTTGATTCTTATAAAATCCTTAACCTCTGAGCCATCTCTCCCACCCTGATTCTTATAAAATCCTAACAGAACTATGTAAATGGCTCTCTCCTGCAGATACACAATTTACCAGATCCCAATCAGAGTTACTAGAGTGCATTGCCTAGAATGAAGATTATCATGTGGTTTTCCTGTCCTTTGTGCCCCCAAAAGAATATCACTGCAATGGGGTAAACAGCAGCCTTGAGAGTTAGCTCCTTCTCTGCCAAGAGGAACTAAGTTTGTAGAAGCTCCCAGGTCCCTGCACATGCTCAGTCCCACCTGCTGATCCCCTGTGCAACAGAGGAGGCAAGAAGATTGTTCTCTGCTTTTCCCCATGTGCGTGTGCAGATTGTTTTCAAAGACCTATAGCAACATTCTGAGGCACTGAATCTCACAAGGTGAGAAATTGCTCCATTTCTTTGTGTCTGAAGCTCTTTCCTTAACAGAATTCATTACTAGCCTTGGGATATAGCTCTAGTACAAGTAGCCTTTGTCCTTTCCTAGAGCTTTCATTGACTTCAGCAAGACTTCTGCTAATAGCAATAGCAACACTTACAGGAAAACATACAGGGTGGTAGGCACCATTCTGCTACCATTCTTTTCAGTAAACATTTCCAACTGAGCTGTCCATCTCATCTCTATAGCTCCATCACATCCCAATAAAATGTCTTGTTGCCTGGGTTTGAAGAGCAGCCTTGACCCAGAAAATGTACAAGTTACAAAATGGCCCCTCACCATGGGATGCCATTTAGTTTTTGTGGGTAAATTTTGGGTAGAATAAGGTGTTTTAGAAATGTCTTTAAGTTGTCCTTTTCTGCAATAAAAGCTGAAAAATAAGAAAAAACATACAATATTTGGCTGGAAATCCAAAAGGGACAACTTGTTTTTAGAAATGTATGCATTATAGCCTTCTAATTTGGGCTCATAATCCCTTCACTCCATTTACATTGCTGGTTTTCTGTTTCTTTACACAGAGTAACTAGTGAGCCACATTGCTTCGAACAACCTACAGAGAAGGGGAATCCCTGAACACAGCTTATACCCCCCTCCCCCAGTGCTTGACAGAACCATATGACTCCCAGGCTCTTAATATGGTTTATTATAAAATCCTTTACCTGCCTCAAAGCTTTCTCATCAAAGCCACTTCTAAGCTGAAGCTGAGGACGAAAGAATGCCTTTAACAGAATTCTGAAATAGCTTTTAACCCGAGGCTGAGAGAGAAAGCGCTTTTAACCTAAAGTGCCTTCTCCTCTCAGGTACTTCAGCACATACCTCGTACTCAGGATTAGTGGCTTGAAGAACACCCTTAAGAACCAAATGAAAGAGACTCCATTATAGATATTCAAACCAGTTATATTAATACATTACAAGTAATATTTGAAATCATTAAGCAGTTTTACTCCTACTGAATATGAGTCTTTTCTTATTGAACTCTGCATTCATGCAAATAAATTGAATTCTTTACCACTTGGGATTCTAACAAATCTATGCTGATATTAGAAAAATACAGTCTTCTTTACCTAGATTTTGCTTAATTCTGGAGTTAAAATTTCTGTGCTTTCCCTACCCAAAAGGAATCTTTCAATTCTTAATCACTGAATAATGTTTTCATCTTTAGTCTCTATTAGCTGGCTTTAAAATATAATCATTTAGAAATAGTTCACTTAATTGCCCTACATTTTACACATCAGATTCTTTCATCATACTAGCAAGTCAAACAAAATAAAAAAATATTTTTCATCATAGTGTTCGTCTCTCTATATAGGAAGCCTTCCTAATACTTTCAACTTTAGATAAGTTAGTTTTGTAATTGAGTAAATGAACATGAATAGATTTCTTTTGAAAATGTATAGTTTGTAAACAACTATTGGAGAATCTAGCAAAATTTGAGATACTTAAATTTTATAAACAATTTATCTTCTGTCAACCCCTTCCTATACTTCTAATTAGATGATGCCAGAAAAATAAAAAGCATAAAACATTGTCAACTCCCTCTGGTAGTAAACACTCTCTGCTCAATAAATATCTGTCTATATTAGTCATCTAAGTCTCAAGAACTGAACTAATCCACTGTTAACTGATCATGTCACTGTCTTTAGATGTAAATCACTTACTTTTATAAAGTATATCTTCTTGCTCAGTTTTATCTTGCATTCGTTAATGAATTGATTAGATGACTGAAGGCACCCAATGCATAAGAATAATCATGTAATGCATACATATAAAAACAAGACAAGGAGGCTTCATTTATCCTGTCCTACTATGCAAAGGTTTTTTCACCTTTATTATTACTTTTTCACTTAATAAACTCTAGTACTCTTATACTTTCAGCAGAGAGTCTCCAACACCATAAAATCATCCTTGTCTTTCCCCCTCTAGTTATTCCCCTTTCTGTTCCCAAAACTATTATGTCATGCTCTAACACCCTCTTTGGAGAGTATGGGCTGTGAATTCAGATACCTTCTTACTCAGCTCTGTCCATCATAAGAAGTTATTGCCTTGAATGAGACTAAGAAAGGAAGAGAGTAGCCATGGACTCCTGGGCTTGGAGTCATGGTTTGGTTCACAGTAAGACTTGGGTCAGTGCACATCTCATTGGTGGCTCTTGCCCTTCTCCTCATCCCTGTTTCTTGGCTTTCTTTTCTCTATTCTTCATTCTCCAACTATTGGACACTGTTCAAACATTCTGGGGCTGAAATATTCCATCCCTGTGACTTCTAATTCCATCTATAGGTGGATATTCTCCAAACTTAAACGTCAGCCTCACACTCCAGACTTGCATATTCAAATGACTATTTGACATCTTCTTGGGTGCTTGGTAGACATCTCAAATTTATCCGGAGCAACCCTTGATTCCCTGGCTCCCACGTGTTCTCTATTTCAGGAAATACCACAGCCATGTGCCAGCTGGAGTCACCGTCCGCTCTAACTTTGTCTCCTTCACTTCCATCAGCAAATCCTGCCTAAAAATATATTCTAAATTAAACCACTTTTAGTCACTTCCGCTATTACCATTCTTATCCAAGTACCATCTTCTCTTTTGGAAATATTTCACCAGTCCCTTGCCTGGCCTCTCTGCTTCTCTGCTTGACCCTCTTAAATTTAGTCACTACACAACACTGTTCCAGAGGATCATTTTGAGATGTAAATCACACCATGTCATCCCCTGAACAATCTCTGATTCCTTAGCATAATTATATTTAAAGTGTCCTCCTATGACCTGTCTATTTCTACCTGTTTTTGCCCCAGGCTATCTTCCTCATCAGCATGCCACTGTTTCTTGGTTATCCGACTCCAGGCACCTAACCCTCTAATCCTGTAGCTTTCTCCAGAAGGATTTTGTGTTTTCTGTTTCTCTGTGTGTTTATGTTTCTCAATCTTCTCAAATGGCATTGATTTAAAGACATCTTCCCTGGCTTTATCACCAGCTCCACCTCTGTTTATCTATTTCTGACTTCATATTATCTATTAATGCGCTTCTGTTTTCCTTCCTCCACATATGTACATACGCTGTATAATGTACTACTTCAACCCAAGAGACATTGAAAAAAAAGATATTGAATGGATGTGTTGAGTGGATGGAAATAATGTATTATATGGGAAAAAAACTCATAAAAGTGTTCCATTTATTTCTGCTATTGTGGTTCAGGGTGTGTGTGTGTGTGTGTGTGTGTGTGTGTGTGTGTGTGTGTAGGAAGAACTATTTTGTGAATCAGAAGACAAAAGTATAAAACAAAATTGTTGTCTAAAGAAAACAAACACAGAATTCCATGCTTACTGTCCCATTGGGTTGGAAGGTTGAAAACACAAATTTCCGCCTGGCTGCTGAACTCTCTCTTGGAAGAGTTCATTTCCCCAAGCAGAGAAAAGTACATTTAGGATCTAATTCCACAAAAGTTTAAATAAACAGGGACCTCGTACGACGGCACCCACCACGTGTCTGTGGGAAGTAGACACTGCCTGAAACCTAAAAAGAGGATGAATAAAAGCATAGAAAGTGCAGGGAGGAAGACTGCAGTTTCACCTGGGTAGCAGGTAGTTTTCACTGAAACACACCTTTGGTCTACTCTTGTCAAAGGATGCTTGCTACTGCTACCACAGCCAGCTCTCCCTCCTCAAATGGAATCTGAAAACTCTCAGCATATACACCAGACTGGAGATCTCTCTACTTTGTAGTTAAATATCCAGGTCAATCTTCTCCTGGTGATTTCTGTTACCCTCTACCACTGTAGAATTGTTAGGTTTAGAGATGCAAAAAGAACATGCTTGAACAAGGGGAAGCAGATCACAAACATAACCTTTGGGAATGCATACTTACTCACAATCTAAAATGATTAATAGTTGAAAGCATCAATTTTTTCTTGTATTTGCTTCTTATGTCAAAAACTCACAAAGCAATAAAAGGTTTACATTATGCTAAACATTCAGCAGAATATCAGCTCAATGTTTTACATCTATATACCAGTAGCTCATACATTTAATCAAAGCCAAGGGGATTCACAAGAAACTTAAGGACTTTCCAAAGTACTGAGAAGGTTATATGCTAGTACACAACCATCTTTACAGCACTAGACAGACATCTGCCTTTCATACAGACATAAACTCCACCCAAATATTCACTCACATCTCCTACCTCTTCAAGCAGTCTCAGTGAAGTTCAGAGACAATCTGTGTGTCAGCTTAATATTTCTTATTGTGTTTGAAGAAAAGAACATGAGGCAGTTGTATGAACTGAGCTCAAAGACAGATGAAAAATGAATAATGGCTCCCTAAACATGAGCTTAACAATGATGTCACCAATAGACATGCCAAAGTGCACTGGGTAAAGTCCACAAGTCCTCAACAGTACATGAAGAACTGTAGGCAACTAAGCAAATCTGAGAGTGGGAGGAACAGTATCCTCTGGGGCAGTTGGTTATCCAGTACCAAATAGTCATACAAAAAATGACTAAAAACATTTATACACGGAACATTATACACACTTAGTAGGTTACATTTAGACAGATATAGGTATAGACCCATACATCTATGTGTGTAATAACAATTCATTTAAAAGGAGGCCTTGAATTTGAAAAACTAGCAAGGAGGGGCATGTGAAAAAAGTTTGGACAGAGGAAAAAAAAAAGGGAGTGATGATGTAATTATGCTATAAACTCAAAACAAAGGAAATTTTTAAAAAATCATTTAAAATACTGAAATTACATGGTAAAAAATATCGTTTGTACCTTCCATTATCCCCTGCATGTTTCTTATAATGGCATATTGAAAATTATATGATTGTATGTGGCATTTTGCTAGGAGAAAAATTCTGAGTCAATGTGACCTATGAAAGCAAAGAGGGCTGCATGCATTATTTCCTTGTACATATTTTATTGCATGATCTCAGTCACTGAAGCATTTTTTACTGAAACTAATGTAATTTATAATTTGAAGTCTCTATACTCGGACTAGTGCTAGGGCTGGCTTAAAGTGTGGTGTTTCTCTAGCTTCCTGTTTTATGGTCTCCTGGGCATTTCAATCTAAAGCAACTGCAAGTCTACCCTAGACTGTATTCATTGTATGCCTTTCATTTCTACTGCTCAATCTTTTAGGTCAACATCTTCTTAATATAAACTACAGTGTTGTATGTTTCTCAGTTGCTGGTAGCTGATCACCTGTATTAAACACACCTCATTTCCAGGGTCATCCTCTGCTTTGCGTCTGAGCTGGGCAGCCGAACTTGCTATTACTATTCCTGTCTCCCTCTCTATTCCCCTGTCATCCCTGTGCTGTAGTAGCTTGCCATCCTAAAAAGAGAGCATCATTTTGAAAATGTTTGGAGATTCTCCTGTGTAAATAATAGTAACAGTGCCACATTATTTGAACATTTAACTACATTTATTGAGTAGTTAGTCTCATCATTTTGATTCATTTGGAATGTAACTGACAAAATTCCATTACTGGGTATTCTTTCCATGATTTTTCAAAAATGGAAAATATACATCAGCTAGGATAGAGATTGCAGCTAATTTGTAGTCTGGGAGACTTAACTTAGTTATGCTGATAAACTAAATCACTCAAAAGTTTGAGAGGTGAAAGATTAAAATCCACCATATTCTAGTTAAACTCCAATCTATTATGTACACAACATGATTTATAAGTGCAGTCATGTGGAAGGTCTATTTATTTTTCTCACCAAAAGATGCTCTCAATGAAAAAAAAAAAAAAAAACACAGAAAATGGATTTTCTCCAAACAATGTGTTGCCTGCCACCCTTGGTATAAATGCTGCAGCAGTAGGATGGAAATGGAGTGATCAAACTTGCCAAGGCCAGAGACGTTTGCAGAGGATTCCAAAAATATTGACACCTCAGGCAAGAGGCCTTTTCTAAATACAAAACAAAAGTTGTTAAGACAGGAAGAAAAGAGTGAGTCCACAGATGGGAATGTAGGTGGGGAGTTAGGAACTTGGGGTTCTGGGAAGGCTCCCATTTTTGAATATCCATAAGAAGAAGGAAGGCAGAAATAATCCTTAATGGTGTGCCAAGCAATAGCCATGAAGGTTAGGGGCAAAGCTGGTCATGTAAGCTTGCCAAGAAAACAAAATTTCTTTTTCCCTTCCCCTTGACTACACTATTTTAAGAGAGAAAGGCAAATGCCTTCCTGTACTGTAAAGGTTACCTTGGAATGTCAAACTTTAGACTTGGTCATACCTAAAGATAGGAGGAAATTCTAAATCCATTCGTAAATGTGATAATATTTTAAATCAATCTCTAGGATATTCTTTCTTTGAAAAGATTTTTCACTTTGTAAAGTTGTTTAATCAACCCACTGAGATGAGTATTCATTGTTTATGTTGAAGGCTAATGTCCTGCTGAAGATATTTTCAGTTGTAATTCATAAAAACTTGTATAACCCACATATGTAAGAATGAAACTTTTCTGAGTACTCAACTGACCAGTTCAGGAATCTGGATTGTGTGGGCTGGGACTAGACTCAGCAGCACAAAATGACATATAGTTTCAGATTCCTCCTTCAGGGCTGTTCTTCACTTTTGGCCTAATTCTCCTGGGTGTCTTTCCAGAGAGAACAGATGTATACAATATGCTTCCTGACCAGCACCCTAGGGAAGGGTGGATCCTGACCTATTTTGTCAACCTTGGCCCTCCATATTGTAATTGTACCTTCTCACTTGCCATCTCATTGGAAGGGCCATGTTCATGCTATAATCACATTTATAATAGTCACAGAGAGAGAGAGAGAGAGAGAGAGAGAGAGAGAGAGAGAGAGAGAGAGAGATCTTGAAAGAATGCCATAAAGAAAGATTAGGAGGAAACCTTTGCAATCTAGCAATCTAGTACTTGAGTTCTGGGGGCCATGGAATGAATAGACTTAGTTGCTTGAGCTAGCTTTTGCAAAGAGCTCAGCTGTGTGTGTTTTGTTCACCTATTTCTTCAAGGTAAAGTCACTCTGTTCAACTTTTCATTCCATACAGCCAACTCAGAAGAGGCTGTGTCATCCTTAATGTCTAAATCTAGGCAGTCTTACAGTTCAAATCTTTAGAAACTATACTGACCTCAATCTCTCTACACATGGATTTTATAGTTCTTGAAGAAGGCCCCAGTTTGATCCCTAAGACAGCCTTGGACTTGGTTGGGTCATGTGGGAACTGCAATCCTGTACTCCAGAGCTGCATATTCTTTAGTGAAGACAGTAAATATTAAGAAGGACGATAGAAGTTATGTGAAAAATACACTACTTTTGCCAATAACCACCAAACTAAAACACTTCTGTGAAATTTAAAATATTTAGGTTTGGGGGAGCTGTTTATTTTACTTCCTGGGGGCATTGTTGGAAACAGAAGGATAGATTTTTCTATGGGATACCCACTTTCCTGGCTCTCTCAATTAATATCAACAGAACAATTTTTCTACTCCCACAAGACTACTAAGGACAACCAGTATGTACCTCCTCACCCACTCAGCAATTAAGAATCCCCTGCAGCTGATTTATCACCTATCTACTCCAAGCCAGACACCAATTCCACTATACTCCTCTAGCAAATTCATCTCTTCCTCATCTTCTTTGCAAATCTTGATCACAACCATCTGATTTTCAATGTTATTTTCAAAGACTGTTCTTTTTACCACCACCCATGTCATAGGAGTTGTCAAAACCTACAGATAGCTTCTCATGTTTGTCTCCATCACAGTTCTGCTACATCTGAGACTCTTCACCTCATGATTAAGTTCCTATCTCTGTTCTCTAACCTCTCATGCTTTAACCGCTAAAGAACACAAAGTCAGAGGTTGTCATTGTCTAATGGACTTTGTTACATCTTCTATCTGCTTCTCAAACCCACTGGATCATGAGTCTTGTCACTTCTGGTTCATTTTCATCATTTGCAGCTCAACTTAATTCTTTGTGACCATGAACAACAATTTAGCATCTTTGACTCCATTTTCCTTGCTGTAAAATTAGCACAGTAATAGTGTCTACTATCAACATGATGTACATTTATCAGTGGGTTAAACATGGAGAATATACAAAGGGGCCCAAGGGGCAATTGTTTACCATACATTTTTAGCTTTACAGTAGGGAAAAGCAATTTATAGTCAGTGGAAACTACTCAAAAGGCTTTGATATGTTCCTGGTCTGGGTAGTTCAACACTCTCTTGCAGTGCTGAGCAACAACCCCAAGTCATGGTGCCTAGTCAGCACACAAGCACAGAAACAAATGGAACTCCACAAAGAGCTGTATTGGCAAGCATTGGTATTCAGTTCAGAAAACACTCTTCAACATATTTTCTTCTTACATGTTTAATAGATTTTCTAAATTCTGAAATTTTATACATGAGCACTGCTACTACATCACTCCCAATTTTCCCTCTTTTCCTCAACCCTTCCAAGTTCATAATCTCTTTTAAATCATTAATTCTTGTGGTTTCAATGAGAATGCCTCCCATTGGCTTATATATTTGAACACTTGGTCCCCACAGGGTGGCATTGTTTGAGAAACTTTAGAGAGATGGAGCTTCATTGGAGTAAGTGGGACCATTAAGAGTTCAGAGTTTCTTGTCATTTCCAGTTTCCCTCTCTGCTTTATTCTTGAGATTCAATATATGAGCTCTCAGCTTCCTGCCTCCCAACACTAGGCCTCTCTGTCTTCCTGCTTGCCTGTGATTTGTTGCCAATATGTCTGTGCCAACATGGACTTCAGCCCTCTGGAACCTAAGCCCCAGTAAAATTCTTTCTTCTATAAATTGCCTTGTTCATGGTGTTTTATCACAGCAATAGGAAAGTAATTAATAGAGAGATATATACATATATTTTAGTAAACACACATACAAATGTACACATACATATTTAACTGAGCATATTAAATTTTGTTCATGTGTGCATGTGACTAGGGCTCACCATTTGGAATGGAGAGCCTAACATGAGATATTTTTAACTTAAGATATATTTATCAGACTGCCAAATAAATAGCCATAAGTGTTCACTGTAACAGCATAAATTACATTGTGTTAAACTACTGTGAAAGTCCTGTGGGAAGTATACAATAAGCTATAGACAGTCCCAGCCTAGTTTCTATCTGGTATGTAATAGTTACTGAATGAATGAATGAATGAATGAATGAAAATTTACATTTTCTACACTACTCAGCATATGCTAAGTATTCATTGATGTTTACTGAACTAAGTTGGGTAGAACTGAAAACACAGAATAAGAGATGTCATAATATTTTGTAAGGCATAACAAATATAAATGTTGAGGAATAACTAATTTAATCTGGGACCTTTCCATATACTGAATTAACACTGAGCAAACACCAAACACTTCCTTATTTGTAGCAAATTTCAAGATTTTTTTGTCATTGTTGTCATTTTCTCTCCAGTTTGTTTATATGTTCTGCCACTTCTTTCCCTTTTTATATGACAGCCCATCTTAAATGACATTTTCCCATACACCTGAACTCCAGCTGAGGTTGAATCTGTGAGATATTGCTGAATAACAAGATCTTGCAGCACATAGTATAACAGTTCTCCAGTCAGGGGTGTGGTATCTGTGACCTAGAACAGACCTGGCTTGCCAGGACTGCTTTAATATGCAGTCAGCTTGGACTTCAAAACATTGGCTTTAGTTCTGTCTATGCATGTTATCCTAAAGCTCAGGGTGACAAGACAGTAGCTAGACAGGGCAGATTTCCCATGAGCAACGACACAGAAGTGACAAGGTGAATATAAGGCTGCAAAACTCTCTAAAGCTTTTTTCTGGAATTGAACTGATACCTTTCTGTTGACATCACACCATGCCAAGCCAACTGCAGGTCAAGCCCTGTGTCCAGTGTCAAAGGACACGATACAAACAAAGAGAAATTTACACCCATATCCTGACTTGCTTATATCATCCTTCGTACAATCTGCATTGCCTATTTACCTGATTAGGGTGTCTAATCCATCACCCTAGTCTATGCCCTCTGTTCTTTACACCAACAGACTTCCTCAGGCAGAACTATGATTACAATACACACTTAACTCAAAAAGCTCAGCAACCTGCTCATGTTACTTCATATTGGTTAGGATGTGTAGTAGCATGAATGCGACTTAGAGTTAAATATCAGGGGAAGGATGAAATATCAGAGAGAGGAAGAACTATAGTTAATTTTACCCAACTGTCTTTTAACCTTTTTAGCCTTGCTCTTTGTCAGTTCTGCCAGTCCACTTTTTTTAGTTGATGTTGTCTCTCTGGGTTTTTATAAACTCTTATATATCTTATTTTATCCAGGTTAGGATCAAAGGCGTGTAGCCTTGAACTCATAGAAACAGAAGAAGTTTTGTCTCTGGAATTGTGAGATAAAGGATGTAGGTCACCACTCTCAGCTTTCCCTGTGCTGGGATTAAAGGTCTGTGGGATTGACTTTCAGCTGTTTATCCTTGTATTCAAGGATCTGAGCTGTCTGCCTAGGATTTGACTGTGTGCTTTCTCCCCTAATATACAGGTTTTATTAAGTATGTAATATATATCCACAAAGATGCTTTTGGCTGAAGCAATAGAAGTTCCATCTAACACAATGTCATGTAAGAAATCTAGAGAAGTGTTTCACAATTGGTACATAACATGTTGCATTGTTTTCTTTGTAAAGCAAGTTACCCTTAGTTCTCAAGCTTGTCTGGTAGTGAAAGGAATGCTCCAACTGATCCAAGAGTATCACAGTGTGATGTCCCAAGAGGAAACAAGGAAAAGAAAGTGTCTCTTTCTCTACAGTCTCTCCATAGTGGAGGAAAACAAAATCTCTGAGCATACCCCAAGTCATTTTTCTACATTTGTCCAGACAATGCCATCCTCCAGAGATGTAGGGATGTAGATTCAACAGAGATCATTCTTAGAGTATGTCTTATGAATTCTGTTACATTTATATTAATTGATTTTGTGTGCACATGATTATGCATTGTATAGGTTTCTGCATGACACTTTTATTGTGTAAAGCTCAGAGCACAATTTTCAGGAACTGCTGTCTTATTCTACTATGTGGATCAGAGGAATTTTACTTAGGCTGGTGGGCAGCAAGTGACATTATCGGTTGAGCCATTTAGCCAAGCTTAGGAAATTCTAAGAACAAGAAAGGAACTTACAAAGCAAAGTTTGTGTTTATAGGAGATCATTATTACTTTTCAAATAACTGAACTAGCTGATAAAATGTAAGATACTTCAATGATATAATCTTTATCTCCTTTTTAAGATAGAATCTTCAAGATTTTAATAACCCATGAATTTTTTCCAGGATGAGGCACTCAGGTCATACTGTCTTACTCTCAAATGTTGGCACTTTGGTTCCTCCACTTCTCCAAATGCCCTTATTTACCACTCTTGGCTTTCTACCCAAGTCCCACTTACATCTGAAGATTTGCCTCTCCTCTGGGAAGCTGTGCATAGGTAAGGCTGGTCTTTCCAGTATACTCCCACAATGTACCTTTACTACCTTAGACACAGCATATTTCTGTTTGTCAGGTTCTTACACAGGATATATTTAGAGTATGAGGAGTGTGTCATCATAGTAATTATGTAAGAGATTCTGAGATTATTGTACTACAGAAGAGGCAGCCATGTTTGTCTTTTCTAGATAACTGAGTGGGTTAAAGAGAAAATCTCCTAAATTTTCCGTCTTTCTTTCATATGTACATACAAGAAACCAAATCAAATCACTACTGGAAATTTAGCACTCACTTTGTGCCTGTACCTACTTTCCTTGAATGACTTCCATTCAAAGTAATTCTGTCTGTCTCTCTCTCCCTCTCCAGAAGGAATGAAAACACCTACATATATTGAAGGGCACCATTCTTCCCACTCAGCACCTTTTATGACACCTGCTGTGTCACCTCTACAATATTAGAAAAATCCCTATAAGGTTTTACAACTTCAAATGCTTGCTTCCTTACTGTGCAGATAGAAGAGTCAATCAACATTTGTGCAACAGACTTATATAACGAAGTCTACTAACAGGTTCACATGTTGTAGTAATATTTCCTGGCTATGACCTCTAGCCAACTTAAAATGTTTGATCTAAAGTCCTAGGCAATTTTTCTTAGGTAATATTTATGTCACTCTTTATTACAGGGATGCTCACCGTTTGGAACAAATCTCTGCTACTTCATCAAGTGTTCAAAGCAGATACAATTGTTTGCCCTTTCTTTATACTATCTGGGATTTGAGTTTATCTTCTTCCTGTCTCTTATATAAACACACATATTTCCACATCAGGGTGTGTTATTAATAGTGCACTAGCCTCACTTGATTCCTTCCATGTTGCTGTTACCAGCCCACACCAATCCTAAGTAAGAGGTAAAAAACTCAACTTCCTTGAAATCTGTTTCTACATCGTCAAAATACTTTAGCTCTTAGCATTCTGTTATGCACTATTATATGTTTTCTCCACACTTCTGTATATTTTAATTTTTTCTACAATACCTTCACTGACAATTCAAAACATGTTTAGTGAACTTCCATTATGTACCAAACATTGGCTGGGTCTTGGAGATCCATAGTAAATGTATTACTTCTGGATTTGAATTCTAAGCAAGTTAAACAAACTATACAGTCAACATAGGTCTAACATCTCAAGTAGAAATAAACCCCATCCACAAATGAAGAAGAGATGTTGGTATAGAAAATGGAGTTGAGTGGCTACAATCTCTGAGAGAGGGATAGAAAAGACGACAATGAGAAGATAACATTTGATCAAAGACTGCAGCAACAGAGTTCCACCAGGAGGAGATAATAAGAACACAACCCCAGGGGCAAAGTATTTGTAAGGGATTAGAAACAGACACTCAGACAGTAAGACTAGTTTCCATGGAGATAGAAAGGCCTGAAACCAAAGCAGTTAGTGGAGGACAAATCAGGTACAGCATGAGAAGTCGCAAGGAGACCAGACCTCATTCTGATCAAAATGGGACACTCTTGGACCCGCCATGTGCTAACTTGGTTGTTAGTACTAAATATTATGGCTATTAAAACAAGTTCTTAAAGTGAGTAATGTGATGGTTACACAATACTAGGTATGGGCTTAACGCCACTGAAGTCTGTGTACACTTAGTATTAAAGGCTACATTTTATACAGTGCATACTTTATAATTGTTTTTAAAAGACAGTCTATGAGTGCCTACTGTGGTACTAAACACTGACAACTACAAAATAACACAAATGATTCAGACACTTGGGCTCTGCTAATGGGGAGAATATTCTGTTAGTCACTTTTCTTGTCATGGAACACAATATCCAGGAAAGTCAATTATGGAAAGAAAATGTTCTTTCAGCTGAGAGGTCCAGTACCAAGTCAAAAAGATCCAATGCCTTGGGCTGAAATGCATTGTGACAAGGGAAATGTGTAGCCTAGCAGTGAGGGTACCTCACAGAGCCTATTCATTGCGTAACAGTAAGGAGGGAAAGATTGAAATAGGGAGGAAGCAAGGAAGAGATATCACCTTCCAAAAGCAAGCCTCTGTGACCTACTTTCTCTAGCCAGGCTCCAGTGTCTAGTGGCCATAATCTCCCAGTAACTCCATTCAATTATGTGTCTGTTGATGAATTCATCAAAGCCCTCCTGATCCAATCACCTTTCAATAGCACCCCCAAGTGGGGAATGGCACTTTCAATGAATGAACCTCCAGAAGAAAATTTAAGTCTAAGCCACAATTTTATTAATTATAAATGTAGAAATGCTGTGGAAGAAGCATCTCGCACCCCATTTTCAACAGTGTTTAGTTCAGAGATGCCCTCTGAAACAAAAGGAGAATAACAAAATGAGTCTGAGGAGTTTTTCTCTCTTCCACACCCTCATAGAAAAATCACATACGTCATGACTGTAGGAAATGAAAACACTTTAAATTGCTTAAATGCACATCTTGAACTCTGTTTAACTTGGTTTAATTTGATGTGACTGAGCCATTTTGACTATGGGCCCTATTGCCTACAGCATCTATTGAACAACTTGGGGACTTGCTGTCCAGGGAGTCTCTCTCCATGGAGAAACCATGCTGCCTGATACAGAAGCTCTGAGCTGAGACTTGTCACAAAGGTGATACTTAAATGTGACAAAAGGCTGAGCATTCAAGGCAGGAGAAATTCTAAGAGATTTACATTAAAGCATTTCCCTTGCTACTATTTGCCTCACCAATACCTCTGCAGAACGAACACCTTAAATATAATAATGACCAAACTGTAATCTTAACAACTGCTGATAAACCTCTAAAACATGCAGGATTCCAAACACACTTAGACACTCCTCACTCAAGCCCAACCAATGACCATGTTAGTTTTCTTACACTGAGATCGAGATTCTATTTCATAAGGGGACACACAATCTTTATACATTTGCCACAGACACTTTGAATTTAAAGCAAATATCAATTCCTATGCAAGATGAAGATCTCAGTATTGGCTATGGAAGCAGAATGAAATTAAAGAACAACACAGGCTTGGATTTTAATGAAACTCATCTTTGTTTCGTTTGCAGATCAAACTTTTGGCTCTCATCTGCACACAGTGTGTGAACGAGAACATTCCACAGTTCCATGGTTTGTAAAGCAATGCATTGAAGCTGTTGAAAAAAGAGGTGGGTAACTAAATATGCAGCATTGCTGAGTCTTCAGAACAGCCAGGGCTCAAGTTCACGGTGACACTTGATTTCTCTGGGAAGCCATGCAACTAAAACTTGACTTTCATTAATCAGTAAAGAGGATCGAGTTTCTTATTAACTTCAGTTTGTTTTTACAATGGGGACATTACCAATTCTCACTAATGTTCTTTTTTTTCTAATATTTTGTCTGTCTGACATACTGTTGAATCAATTGCAAACTTCTTGTTTCCAAGCCAGTGATAAAACATTCATAAAATATCAGCACTCACAGTGTTAGAACCCTCTAACATTCATGCTGGTAGATGTGCCAGAACAATTTTGGTAAGCCCCCAGCATTACCCAAGTGAAGTAAATAACGTTTCTACTCACAGATAGTGATGCACCATCTTCCACATGGTTCTGTTCAGTACATATTACAGCTATCTGGGTTTCCTGGAACAATTAGCAGATACACCTCCAGTGTTAGGATGACCTTTGACTCCTCTGTTTCAACATTCTGTTTTTCATCTGAAATTATTTCATCTCACTGAAGAGAACAAAACAAACCCCAATTGACTCATCAGTTCTATGCTAGTTTATCTATGGAGTGTTTTTCCTTCGAACTATGACTTCATTCATTCAAGGTCATTTTTCCTGGAAGACATACACTGTAAATGCAAAATCTTCAAAAAGTGTATTAAATAAAAATGTGAAGCTTCATCACCATCTGTTACAAGTTTACAACATACTTCCAGGATCTAGGGGGATATATATCATGTGAAACATAGAGGTGTTTGCAGAGAAAAGCAATGGGTGACCCTATTTTCATTTTCAACACCTATTCTTCTAAAACAATACAACCAAAGGGAAAACATCTTCAAGTCCTCTGCTCAGAAAAGGCCATTTTAATTCTCTCAGTGTTACCTGGCTTTATTATAGAAGCATAATAAAAACGGCATGCAATTTCTAACTCCTAGAAATTCATACTTTAATTATACTGTAAGGACAGCCTTGGGATCCTGTTATTCCCATATCAGTAGGGAATGAGAGAATAACAGGAGGGGAAGGGCTGGGTAGGGACACAGATAAAGACAGTGTCTGTGGGAAAAAGCACATTGACACTTCAGGGAGCAGAACTGAGAGCAGGAAACAGTTACTGTAGAATAAGCACCTAGAGAAGTGTTTAGGAGAAATGAAGCTGGTTGAAATTTAGGGAGAAATGTGTTTATAGCGCATTTTGCAATTTCATTTAATTTATAGGTATCTATCTTAGGAATAAATATTATTTAAAAATACTTAAAGCCAAAACAAATCTCTGAGAATGGTATTATTATTATTTCCAACAGTTAAACTATCATTTCTAAGGAACCTTCATTCACTCTTAAATACTGAATACCAATGATATAAACATTCTTATATCGAAAATCCAAATAGGCCATTGGGGGAAACCACACATAGTAAGATGTATGCACATGGAAAGAATAGCTTATAGCTCTCGATTTGTGAGTCTACCTAAGGCAAAATGAAAAGCTCAGCTTGATATAGCCTTACAGTGTAAAGATACCATAATATCATAAAATAGAAAACATATATAAATATGAATTGTATCTGTGCATGGCATTTTCATGATGATTTTTAATAAAGTAAGATGATGTTTCTGCTGACAGGAACAATCATGATAGCATTATATTTTATTGTCTCAATGTTTGCTCTCAAAATGAATTTGTAGATCCAGCACTAAACAGCTGCTAATCGCTCATATGATTATTAAAATAATTCCTGAGCATTCTAATGAAACTCAAAGACATTTTATAATTCTGCAAAGCAACCAAAAATTCAAAGCACTTTGGCAGTGTTAGCTTAAAGGAACTCCGTAGAAATGTTCAATAAAAACTCAGAGACACAAGATAAATGTCTATCATCATTGCAAGATTTACAACTGTGTACTTTTTATTATATTTTTCAATCATTTTGTTGCATTAATATTCTTACAATTATACACTAATTCTGTTTACTCAACGTGTTGTTTTTCCTAAATTTTGGCATATCGTACTTCAGGACAGAAATAATTTATGTGAATCTAAGTCCAATATTTATGCAGGCTTCTGATGACATTTGATGCAGGGTTGGTACTAGGAAGTAGCAGAGGAAGGTTCCAAGTCTCTCAGCATGGCTGGGACTCAGCATATCTGGAGTGCTCCTTCTAATGGCCAGATGTTCCTCCAGCCAAGAAACTCAACTGCACAGTCATGGGGAATGCTTGCTACGGGTCTGTTTTAGGAAAGGCCCATTTAATGAATGCTGTGTTCACTCTCCCAATCTTGGTGAAATGGCCTCTGTGATCATAACACAGGCACGCTGGCTGTTATAAAAAGGATTTGGCTCCTTTCTTATTTTCCCTCTGTGATTCTTTTCTCTTTTTAAGGCATCTATAAAATTCAAGCAGTATTTTTAAATGCTTATTATATATTTATTATAAAATGAAGCATGATAGGGCAGAGAGATTCAGCTCTGGTTCTCTCAGTTTTCTTGCTGTTTGAATCTGACAAAACCACGCTTGGTTTCTGAGATCTCCTAGGAAGTTCTACCTAGTGACTAGCATGAAATGTGTTCTTCATTCACCTTTAGTTAAGTGACATTAGTAACATTTAAATTTTTGGCATCTTTTGCACAAGGTAAAGTAAGCCTTGTAACCCAAATGGCAAATAAATTATCTGGTACATTCCCTTTTATCAACTTGATTCACTGTGTTCTTGACCATCAGACTGTATCCTCCCCAACCATTTGGAAAGCAGCCACTTCTGTCCTTTCTGCCATTGTCTGTGCAGCCCCAAATATTCTTGTGTAAGAAGTTTAAATCAGGTTAATTTTCAGATTAGAGCTCTTTCTCTCTGCCTTTCATTCATGGTTAAAGATTCACTGTGGGGTACCAAATTGACCAATGGATGCCTTAACTCGAGTTTATTCTTGAAAGACACATTGGATATTGATAAACGAAGAAGCAGTCATTAGACGTGTGTTGTTCTTTGTGTTATAAACTTAAATTGTAGAAGAAAGAGACACTAAATAACTGGACAAAGCACAAGCTGTGATAAGTGCTTTAAGAGGAAAGAGATAAGAAGATAGTAAAATCATTACAGAATCTGAGAAAGCAGAAAACGATGTGTGCCTTAAAATGATAGATCAAATCCCAAGTCATAAACAAATGCTTGTGTGTTTGAACCTCCTCAGATGACAGGGAGAATTTTCATTTGGTTTTATTCACAGAGCTATTCTCTTGACCCACTGTGTGGTCATAGCAGAACAAGCCAGCCATATGTGATACCTAGAAAGGCATATCTTAAATAAAAACCCAAACACAGACCTTGCTGAAGACTTCTTTTTAAAGGAACAGAGTTTACTAAATTAATAAACATAATTCTACCTCAAATATGGTTTTATATCAAGTACAATTTTTGAGTGTAAGAGAATACAGTTGTATCTTAAAATTAATATAACTGTAGTTGGTGTTTACTAATATGCTGTGATAGCTCATTCTCCTTTAAGATTGCTAGTTCTGATACTGTGCCCTATAAGCATAGCATATCAAAAGGATAACAAGATATCTGTAACACAGAAATCTGGATATACTTGATCCTAGTGAAATCGGCACTTAAAATAATTATTTTACATTATATGCTTTTACAATTTTTAAAAATGTATATTCAGTGTATGTGTTTGTGTCTGTGTGTTCCTGAGTGCACATATCACAACATGGGTGTGGAAATGAGAAGATAACTTTCAGTAGTTGGTTCTGTCCGTGTATGTGTTTGTGTGTGTGTGTGTGTGTGTGTGTGTGTGTGTATAATCCCCTATCTTCAACACTTGATAATTTGTGATACAAGATCACTTTCAAAATGCTTCAGCAGTGGCTGATCAACAAGAATTTTGCAAGTTTTCCCTTTCTGTATTTTCTTTTTTCCTTCTTTTCTCAAACACAAAAATGCTATGACAGGAATGAAACACAAGTTACATACTTGACTTAGTGCCCAGAAGATACCCTGGGATCCATAACATTGCTTAGAGATTTAAGAAAGACCTTTAGTCCACTTCTGAGAAGGTCCTTAGCCTCAAAAGCTTTATCTCTACTGGACTTCGTGGCAGCTGTTCTATTTTTTTTGCTGTCGTTTGTTTGACAGGATCCAGTTATAGGTTCCGATGTCTGTTTAAAGAAACAAGGAGGCTGTTGGCTCCAAAATCCCCTCATTGCTTGTGTGATCAGCATTTTCCCAGGCTTTTCTACATAGTTTGCCAAGCAGAGGGACTGACCTTTTGTAGCAAACACTTTTTCATTTCAAAATGCTCACTTTGATTTTTGTCCCATTTTATACTCATTCCAAACTGTTTACAACCCACTAAAAATGACTGTGAATTATATGTTTGTATAATGGATTCCTTTTGTGGTCTGAGTGGAATGTTTACTTTGAACAATTAGTTATCTTAGAGTAGATTGTAGCAAGTTGAAAAAATAATGGCTAAAATTAATATTATACCTTAACTGGTTTTTTCATTCCTTATGATTATGTGAAATATGAGAGACAGACACCTTAACCACATGAATTTTTATATGGTCATATTTGCTAGTACCATGATATTGTGAGAAACGTGGGTGCATTTCTATGATTTTGAAAACTTCACAGCATGGAATAAAAACAATATATGCGTTTTTGCTATAAACATATTGCTATGGCTATTAAGTAGAGCATGTATGTATAAGAAATTCTCAGAGAAGTAACAGGAATGACAATTTGTTTAGGTATTCTGCTGAGCTATATGAAGCTGATCCTTGTTAATATTCTGTAACTTCATCCAGCGAACTCTTCAGTCCATTGAGATCCTACTGAGTCCTTTGGCATAAAAATACAACTTCACATTGCTTGAAATCTAGGCCCCTACAGTGCAGATTGTATCGTCATAACTAGATAAGCCTGCTTCCAGCCCTGCTAACTTTATACTGTTCATCCTTTCCCACTTTGGAATAATCTATGAGAGCTGGATCCAGGCACGCACTACAGGCTGATCCATCTAGAAAGAATGTGAAATCTGTACTGCTTAGTTTCTGATGAGAATCCTGAAAACTTTTATCATTCTATCCTCTTCCAGAGAGACTTCTGCTTCCGAGTTTTATAAGCAGCGAGTGAAAAAAAGTAATAAAAACAAAATAAACTGATAAAAATTACATGCTTAAAACAAAAATCTAGAGAACAAGATAAGCAGTTTTGCCCTTTTCGTTTTCTCTAGATAATCTTTGGGGATTTGGAAAAAAAAAAAAAAACAAAAAACATTCCCAAGTGTTGGTGTTGTTTTGTTTTTTTCTCACTTTCGTGCCTAGAGCTGGGTGTCCACATGCACGTTCAGTGCACATGATCCTCACTGACACTCTTGAGAGTCCCCTGCAAATTAACTGAGTTTTTCTGAGTTAAAATTACAGCCAGTTTTAATTTTTTTTCTTTTTTGTTCTTTTGGTGCTTTGCTTTGTGTTTTGTCTTAATGCCACCTTCCTGACAGCAGTACTGTTTTGCTAGATCCAAGTTGGAGCTGGCTCTTTGGAGCGGTCATGCTGTGGCCTCTGTGTCTCTAAGAAAGCCACATTGAGGGCTAGAAGGAAAGACAATTTCAAACAAAGTAAACAGGAAACAGCCAGCAAGAGTATAAAAGAGAAACCAGAAAAGACAACCAAGAGAAATCAGAGATGGCAAGGTGGGAAACTGGGAGTGGGAGTCGGTTTTGCAAAGAAGAAAGTAAATATGGCCATGGGATTTTGCCATTTCTAGCACTTAAGCAAAACTTGCTTTTCTGTCCCCAAGAAGTTTATTCTTGTTTTAAAATGACAAAAAGGTAACTCTTGCAATAAATAGTACATCTTGAATAGTCACAAATTCTGCATACAAAGTTATTGTTAATTAATATGCTGTACTTATTAGTGACATTTAATTAAGTTTATCTTCACTTAGCAACACACAACAGTCTTGCTATCAAAAAAAAAGCTTAAGCATACAAGAAGTTAACATATAAGTGGACATGCAGTTCGGTCACCAGCTAAGGAACACAGTGATGTAGCTCTGCTCATATCTCACAGACTGTGGATAGTCCCACACTTTTGGATTCAGACTGCAAAAGAACTGTCTTTTCTCAGATAAAGCCTGGGTCTAATTTCCAACATTTACCACAACTCTTAATCCCCATTCTGGAATTCAGGATTTTTAAATACTTTCCACTGGAATCACATGGTTTAATGCCAAAATTAAGACCCTGCACAATTAGCCTTTAATTATGAATAGAAAGTTTAAGTAGAGTCAACATATCAAGATGCAATCCTCTAAAATGTCTTATAGTGGTGTCATTTTATAAAGCGAAATTCTTGGTCTGCGAGTTTCTGTTATAAGGACTTATATTCAGAAGTTAATAGTTTAGTCATTAAAAATAATCGAGCTGAGTGCCGGCAAGATGGTTTAGCCTAGAAAAAATATTTACAAAATTTGAAAAAAGAAATTATATTTGTTTGGAAAGCTTTCAGGTTTTCAATGATCAGGAACAAAAAAAAATAATTATAAGGCAGTCAAAGATTTTCAGATATTTGTTGCCCAGGGAATCAAGACAAAATGACCCTATAGCTTTTGTTTGTAATTCTTGTTACATAAGGAAAACGGACTAATTTTTAAAAATATATAAAAACTCCCATAGTATTGTGACTATGCCTTGAGCAAAACACTTTTGTTTCTGATAGAACAAGAATATATAGATTGTATTTAGATAGACAACCTTTGGGTTTAATACATTAAAATTATGAAGTCTTAATAAGTTGGTTTGGAAACAGCAAATAAAACTAAAATTTATATTCTTTTGAGTTCCCTAGTGACTAAGGCTCCTTTTAAAGTTATACAAAAAAGATGGTCTTTCCAATTTCCCCTTTTTTATTTGCAAATGAAGTATGTCCAACATAAACACCAACCTACGTACATATAGGAAGCCAAATATATATTCTGGGTACATTGTTGCACTGGCCTGTAGCACTGAGTATCAGATACATTCTTTTAGTACTGTACTTTATCATAATTTTTCTGTTTCTTTGAAAGATTAATGTCTCAGTGATTCTTTGGTTCCTTTTTATTTGTTGGAAAGTTATTTTATAGTTTAACAGTCTATGGAGTTAGTAATATTTTTTCTTGGGTTAAAAATAATCTCTTCTTTTCTAGTTTAATCTTTTTTCCTAATTTTATACTCTTCAGACCACTTCCTATTTTCAGTTCAGAAAAAGAAAAACAATCAAGCAGGAAAAAAAAATCAAGGGCAAGGCACTTTGAGAAGAAAAACAAACTACAGGAAACCAAAATAGCTCTTTAAATGATAATGTTGGGAGAGCTCTTGAGGTTACTGAAGACTATAGACCCATTTCCAAAAAGCATGCTCCTTTTAAGAAGGAAAAAATCTTGAATGCCTGAGTGTTTGGGTAATAGCATAACACAGAGAGGAAATCCATCTGCGTCCTCACTTCAGTGCACTGTTTATTTCTGCATAAATCCATTGACATCTCACACAGTGCCTGACAATGAGGAGCTCCCAGGAAATGGTTGGCAGGAACTGAACTCAACTGCTTTGATGCTCAAAGTAAAAAGCAACTCGTGGTCAAGAGTTGCTGGATGAAGACAGCTACTTGATATGTCGGGGATAATGTGATTTGTAGCTTGGGATTTTTTTTTAATATTTAAGTAGGACTCACTTGCAGAATGGGGATAGCATCTTTCCATCAGGACGCAGCTATATTAGGCAGTTAAAATTGGGTTGCCTTAAAATTTTTATATTCTTTCAATTTAGGGATACTGTAAGCAAACAATCAAGCAACCACTAGACTATGTATTCCTTACTCTTTTTCATTAGAGGAAGTAATATCTCATCAAGCATTGTTTCATCACCATTAACCTACTGTATTGTTTTGTTTCTTAGTCAGATAATTGAATGATTACTATGACTTAGAACTGACATGCCTGATGATGGTCAGGCAAAGGCTCAATTTCTTTTTGTTTTCTTTTTTTTAATTGATTTTTGAAAATCAATATCAAATATTATATAATAAAGCAAAACATTCAGAATAGATAACAAAAAACCATACAGTAATAAAACTTCTCTTTTCTCTAAAAGACATGAAACATAAAAAATAAAATCTAAGTCAGTTTAGGCTCAGCTACAGATAAAGAAAGCACAGTAGGTCACAGCTAATACCCATGAATGCATTAGGGCCACCACAAATTTCTGCTAAGCAGTCCTTATACAGACAAACCAGAAGTTCTGTTTTCTTTGTGTATGTGTGTGTTTTAAATCACTTTATTCATCCATTATCTTATAATGAAAAAAAGAATGTTTTTGCTTAAAATCCACTAATGAGTAAGTACTAATGAGTGAGTAGGGGTACTTATCCTTCTGAGTTTGTGAGACCTCACTCAGGAAGATATTCTCCAAATCCATCCATTTGCATGCAAATTTTAGGATATCATTTTTTTCTTACTGCTGGGTAGTAGTCCATTGCATAGATGTAGCACAGTTTATTAATTTATTTCTCAGTTGAGGGGCACCTAGGTTGTTTCCAGCTTCTTGCTATTATGAATAATGCTGCTATGAACATAGTTGAGCTAATGCTTTTGGGGTATGAATGTATGTCTTTAGGGTATATGCTCAATAGTGGTATTGCTGGATCCTTGGGGAGAGTGATTCCCAGTTTTCTGAGAAACCTCCATACTGCATTCTAATGTGACTGAACAAGTTTACACTCCCACCAACAATGGTGGAGTATTCCCCTTGCTCCACATCCTCTCCAGCATAGGTGGTCATCTGTGTTTTTGATCTTAGCTATTCTGACAGGTGTAAGGTAGTATCTAGACAAGTACCAATTAGCAAAATTAAATCAGGAACAGATTGAAGACCTAAACAGACCTATAAAACCAGAGGAAATTGAAGCTATTATTAAAAGTCTCCCAAATAAAAAAAAAAAGCCCAGGTCCAGATAGTTTTACTGCAGAATTTTACCAGATATTCAAAGAAGAACTAATAGCAATACTCTACAAACTTTTCCATACAGTGGAAACTGAAGGAGCACTACCAAACTCTTTTTATGAGACCACGATCACCCTGATACCTAAGTCACTCAAAGATACAACAAGAAAGAAAATTACAGATCAATCACCCTCGTGAATATTGATTCATAATTACTCAACAAAATTCTGGAAAACCAATTACAACAACATATTAAAAAGTTGTCCATCATGATCAAGTAGGCTTCATCCCAGAAATGCAAGGATGGTTCAATATACAAAAAGCTATAAATGTCATCCATCATATAAACAAATTGAAGGAAAAAAAAACACATGAACATCTCCTTAGATGCTGAAAAAAGCATTTGACAAAGTCCAACACTCCTTTATGATAAAAGTCTTGGAGAGATCAGGAATACAGGGAAAATTCCTAAGTATAATAAAGATAATTTATAAAAAGCCAATGGCCAACATCAAACTAAATGGAGTGAAACTCAAAGCAATCCCACTAAAAAACAGGAACTGGACAAGGCTGTCTTTTCTCCCCTTATCTATTCAACATATTTCTTGAAGTTTTAGCCAAAGCAATAAGAGAAGGAAAGGAGATTAAGGGGATACAAATTGGAAAAGAAGAAGAGACGCTATCTCTCTTTGTAGATGATATGATTGTATACATAAGTGACTCATAAAATTCTACCAGGGAACTTCTATAGCTGATAAACACCTTCAGTAATATAGCAGGATACAAGATTAACTCAAGAAATTAGTAGCCCTCCTATACACTAAAAATAAAAGGGCTGAAAAAGAAATAAGGGAAATATCACCCTTTATATTAACTGCAAATAGCATTAAATACCTTGGAGTAACCATAACTAAAGAAGTAACAGATCTATTTGACAAAAACTTTAAATCACTGAAGAAAGAAATTGAAGAGGATATCAGAAAATGAAAAGATCTCCCTTATTCCTGTATAGGTAAGATCAACATAGTAAAAATGGCAATCCTACCAAAAGCAATCTACAGATTCAATGCAATTCCCATCAAAATTCCAACACAATTTTTTACAGACCTTAAAAGAATAATACTCAATTTCATTTGGAATAACAGGAAAGCCAGGATTGCCAAAACAAATTATGCTCAACAAAAGAAAGTCAGGAGGCATCACCATCCTTGACTTGAAGTTATACTATAGAGCTACAGTAATAAAAACAGTCTGGTACTGGCATAAAAACAGACTTGTGGATCAATGGAATAGAATTGAGGATCCAGACATTAACTCATACACCTATGAATACTTGATTTTCAACAAAGAGGTCAAAAATATTCAATGGAAAAGAGATAGTATCTTCAACAAATTGTGTTGGCATACCTGGATGGCAGTATGTAGATCCAAGCCTGTCACCCTGCACAAAACTCAAATCAAAGTAGATCAAAGACCTCTACATAAAACAATCTACACTGAACTTGATAGAAAAGAAAGTGGGAAATACCCTGCAACGCATTGGCACAGGTGACCATTTCCTAAATATAACACCAGTAGCACAGACACTAAGAACATCAATCAATAAGTTGGATCACCTGAAACTGAGAAGTTTCTATAAGGTAAAGGACACAGTCATTAAAACAAAATGACAGCCTACAGAATGGGAAAAGATTTTCACCAACCCTACAAGTGACAGAGGACTGATCTCTAAAATATAGAAAGAATTCAAGAAAGTAGAGCCCCAAACCCTAAATAACCCAATCAAAAAATGGGGTTCAGAACTAAAAAGGGAATTCTCAGCAGAAGAATTACAAATGGCCAAAAGACACTTGAAAAAAATGCTCAACATCTTTAGCCATCAAAGGCTCAATTTCTATAATGACATAGAAGTTGAGTTCTCTATCTTACTCTTTTAGTTGAAGTCAGAATACAGTGTTAGTGCTGTTCTGTATTAGTTAACTTCCCACTGATTTAGTGTTTGTTTTCTATGTACTTCAGGAAATTTTTATTTAATATTTTTTTTTAGCTAAAACAGATTATCAATTTGAATAATCAATGCATGAGGAGGGTCCAGGAAGGTGGTCCAGGAATTAAGAGCATTTGATACTCTTGCTGAGGACCCAGGTTCACTTCACAGAACCCACATCAGGTAGCTCATATCAACCTGCAACTCCAGTTCCAGGAGATTCAACATTCTTCCTCACCTCAAGGGTTCTTGCACACATGTGCTACACATTTATTTGCAGCACAGACATATACATGTAAAATGAAAATAAATAAACATTTTTTTAAAAAAAATACATGCTCACTATTGAAATATCATGTGAGCCTAATGAAGGGAGAGTGACAATATCCTAAATTCTGAGATGAATTTCATTTTCTCCTTATGTGTTTCATCCAAGACAAAATCTAAAATCTGCTGATAAAAAAGAATACCTATAACACCTATGTCATTAAAATTTGAAATTTCAATGTACAATTAAAAGTTGTTCTTTTCTAATTCTGTTCTGAATTTTGACCAGTTTGGAGTCAGTTAACTCTTGAGTTACATCCAGACTCATGGAATACCTAATAGACAATGTTAGAATCAGCAGTCTAAGGTCTTGTGTTTTGTGGCCCTGCCTTTGAAATGACATAGCCTAATTTTGCAATCCCTTGTTTGACCTAGAGTGTGTTAGCATAAGAAATATACATGGCCTCTGGATTCATCTCTTGACTCTAGCATGTCATGCGCTTGACTCTCCTAGTGCAATCTGAGGTGCAAGTTGTATTGGTCTTTGTCTTTATCGACAGGTGGTAGAGTTTCCATATGTGAATAACTCTACAAATTGTGATTTCTCCTCAGGCCACCAGCCCAGAAACAACTCTCTGAAACCTTAACTTCACTTTTTCAGCCTGGAGTTGTCATTTTCAACCATGTACTCCTCTCGTTTACTTTTTACCTCTATCAGTGGTATCTTATTTTACTTGCTCTGCTGCTCTAAAAAGGAAAATGCTGGACGTTAACATGTTTTTTCACATCATCCACAGCATTATTTGCTAAACTCATGGTCTATTTTCTTACTGTCTGTCAAATGTGTTTCTGTGCTATGCTCTCTGTCCACTTTGTAGGGATACTGGAATTCCTCTTGAGGTAAATATCCTGATGAAGCCATGCCTACATTCTTTCTTCTTCTCAGGCCAGTCTCCCCAAAACTGTCAAAACAGTTCCTTTTAACTAGGGATAGTATTGTTTTCTCCTTCTTAGAACTCGTGAATGGTTCTTCTTCCTCATCAGGATAAACAAAACTGTGTGGTGACTGTCTCATTGAAAGCATAATCACACGATCCCCGTCTGTTGTCCATGTCTAAACCCTTATAAACTGCTTCCTGTATTCTACAAATTTCAGCAAAACCCTTGCTTCCAGAAAACCTCTATTTGTTTCATATGCTGTTCCTTCTCCTAGAAAACCTTCCCCAAACTATGCACTTGCCATATACATATTCATTCTCTGATAAACAACACAAGAGTCACCTCCAAAGAAAATTCTCTGACTCATTCCACAACCTCCTCTAGGGCCACCTGAATATATGAGGAGAGCTTTCATTGAGCTTGCTAACAATGGCTTTTCTTTTCCTAATATATCCTCAAGTGCCTGGATTGTAAAGCAGCTTTTGCTGTATTTTTCTATCCAGAGTATGACTTTTGAGCATAGCCATTACTTCTGCTCTCCTTATCTTCACTCTACTTCATCCTTAGTCACTGTGGGTGATTAAGTGAATGAAGAGGTGAATGTTATTCAACATTCCTGCCTCACATCCATCCATATAGAATCATATTATGTGAACTAAAGATTCATTGACTTTTAGAAAACACAGTGACTCTGAATACTTTGTGCAATCATACTAACCAGAGATAGGAAAGCTACGTATAAAGTGAAAGTAGAGCTTGTGTTTTCCACAGTGTCAATCATTGCCAGCATATAGACTGCTATATTAGCAATAGTACATAGTAGAAAATAACAGAAATTAAACAGTGACTCTGAAGTCTAATATTGGTCTTAGAAAAAACAATCATTTTTAATAGAGAAATGTAATACTTCCTGTGAAGGATGTTAAATTGTCCCACGGACCTGAGTGATTCAACAACAAATGCAAATTTGACGTCTGATACTTGTGAACATACCGGTGCCCTAAGAAGAGCTCTAAGCCTTGTTATATATAGACCCCAGGCATAGTGACTACTTCCCTGTAAGTGTATGCATCATTTTTCCTATTATCACCCCCTAGGTCTCTCACCATTGCCCCTTTCCAGGCCTCGACCATCTATTGAATAGCCATGTTTCTGATTATCTTTTCCCAAATGTATTAGCCTGCATTATTTAAGACTGAATCTCATTTTATTATTTCCTGCTCGTATTTCTAAACTCCTTAAGTCCATTTGTATGATTCTTTTGTCCTCACAGATGTCCACAGTTCCTCCCAATTTAGTATCATCAGCAAATTTAATTAATGTTCTGTTTACCTCTCCTTCTAATGAAACCAGTCCCTTGCTTCATTTCATCATACAAAGTAAAAATGTATTGGCAATAAAACAGTCCAAAGCAAAGTTCTCTCACAGTAGGAGGACAAGCTAAGGATACAGCAAAGAGCCATGTGGTGAAGGGTAGGCAGTACAGCAGGAAGCTGAGCTGGTTTACAGTTGCCCTGAAGCAAAGGCTATTGCACACTTGGCTACATTACCTGAACTGGTGTCCATGTACATGCTCATACACATGCATGAGTTCTCTGTCCTATAAGCAGCTTATATAGCAGTCCTCAGTGAATACTTGTTGCTAAAGATGTATTTATAAATATATAAAAAAAGCTTAGTTTAAAACCATCAACTCAACTATAAAAAACATTTATGTCATAAATTACAAATTATTAATATTTGGTAATAATATGTAACATATAAGGTAATAACAAAGCTAGATCTAGACACATGTATTTGGATCACACAGGCTTTAAATTCTATTCAGTGGGTTTTTTTTTTCTAGAATTTACTGTGACATACATTTTTTTAAGACTTTAACTTGATGAATCCAAGTTAATACTTGTATTTAAGTGAATTTTTTGTAAATAATCAATTTATAAATAGGAGATTTTCTTGATTTATATTCAACATGAAAAAGTATATATGGTTTGTAGATATAGTAATCTGAGAAATGGAGATAAAACAAGGAAAGGGGCCTTACTTAAGGTAATTAAGTTTATATTCAAGATTCATATCATTAGACTTTGAAGATAGGGTCACATTAACATAGAATATTTACACAAAGAAAAAAGAATGCCATTTATTCATCTTTTATTAAATATCAGACTTAATGTTACTGCTTTCCAAGATAAGTGTGAGCCAAGCTTACAATGATTATTGTAAGGTACTCCATAGACTCTACCCTTTCCTCCAATAAAAAAATCTGCTAAATATCTTTTAAGTTTCAATGCAAAGAGTCAATCTTTAGAATCTGGATATAGTCATGTAAACCATGGGCTGCACTGGAAAAAATATTTTCAAGTTTATATTCTAAATAGGACAAACAGATGGTAGACCAATGTCTCTATTGTCTACACAGAAGACAATGCACGTTCACAGTGTTGAAATGAAAGCCGATACACACTTCATATATAACACAAGGCCAGCAAAGATGTCATCACCAAAGGATAGTGTTAACAAAATAGTGACTGAGAATATTGTTAAGCAGTCACAGTCTCACATTGTTTTTGTAGTGAGAAAAGTCTGATGCATAATGCATTCTTATGAGAGAATGTTTTCAGATGCCAAGACTTTATAGGCATAACTTCAATAGCTTTAATGGGAGTTTCCTGCCAGCACCTGTTACAATAGAAGATTCTTACTTTTCACACATAATCTAAGACTGATTTGGAACAAAGTTTTGGAAAAAGCAACATAGTGAAACAGTCTTATAGTGTTTCCTCACATATAATATGCATCTTTTAATCCTTGGTCTGATATATATATATATATATATATATGTATATATATACACTATATATACATATTTTCCATTCAAATTCTTTTCCCATCAACATTTTGTGGAAGGCAGTAGATAAAGCAGCTTGTTTTTCTAGGTAAAGTAGCTAATCTTATATTTGAGAAAGACTAGAAAAGAAAGTATATTGGTGCTAGACATCAACTGTTCTTCAAGAGATACAGTTCTACAGGTCAACTGTGGCCTTGTGAAAAGCCAGCATAAACAAATTTAGTTCTCTGTTTACTGAACAATGAGGTGAAATCTGAAATAGAAAAAATAGGTTAATATAAAAAAGACTTAGACCATATTTTTCTCATGTCTTTATAGATCCAAATATGAATATTTAACAGGTACTATATTTAAAGCCTAAGAAGAATAAATAAGCATTTTTCCTTAGAGAAGTCAATTAAAAAATGATTTAAATTTCATTTTTTTGTTTTTCTTTTTTTTCCCATTTTTCTTTTTATTATGAATTATTAATTTCTATTTATTAAGAAGTCACATTTTCTATCCTTGTCTCATTTTTTGTTTTTCAAAACAGGATTTTTCTGTGTAGCTCTTGCTGTCCTAGAACTCAGAGATTCACCTGCCTCTGCCTTCCAAGTGCTGGAATTAAAGCATGAGCCACGACTGCCTGGCTTAAATTCTGTCTTTTTAAATCAACTCTCATACGTGGTTACCAAAATGATGGAAAAAAATAATAACAATGTTTCAACTTAGTAAAAATTGTCAGATATACCAACTTATAAATAGCCACTTCATTTTCAAAGTCTTTGTCTAAAACTCCACATACACCTGGCTCTTGGAATGAAATCAGGCCTTGAGAGAAAATATCCTGCAGCATCATTGCTCTGTCTTAACCAGATGAGGAGCAGAGAAATTGGTAGGGGCATTGTTTGTTTTGTTTTTGTCTTTTACTCTTTTAAGGGGCCCACCATCCAGCTCCCAAATAAATTGCTCTTGAAGGCTTATTCTTACTTATATGCCTGGCCTTAGCTTGGCTTGTTTCTAGCCAGCTTTTCTTAACTTTAATTATTCAGCCAATCTTATACATCTGGGCTTTTATATTTTCTTCTCTAAGTCTTACTTTCACTCTTTCTCAGTGGCTGGCCCCTGATATCCTCCTCCTTCTCTGGCTATTTCTTTTATCTACCCAGATTTCTCCTTCTACATATTCTCTCTGCCTGCAGCACCATCTGTCCTTTCTCCTGCTTTGCTATTGGCTGTTCAGTTCTGTATTAGACCATCAGGTGTTTTAGACAGGCAACATAGCACAGCTTCACAGAGTTAAACAAATACAACATAAACAGAAGTAATACACTTTAAAATAATTTTCTCCTAAAGAAAAACACTTCACTTGTTGGATATTGTTGAGTAATAAAACTTCAGGTCTATTTTTAGACTGAACAGAATTTTAGAAAGAACACTGAGAGGTGGCAGAGTTAAAGTGAGCAGAATGAAGAGCCCTGAAACCATGAGCAGATAATTGAGAATGTCAGAGAAACGTGTCACAGGAGCAGAGCAGAGGATTCAGAAAGAAAAAGTTTATTTGGTTTATTTGTCTCCTCTTCTTTCCTAGCTGCTTCCATTACCCCATGATGTCCGCTTGTGTCTCTACCAATATTCTTCTGGTAAACAACTTTAGGAGTATCATACATAGAGAGGGTTCAGGAACCCTTATTACTCTGTTGTATGTTGCCCTGAATAAAGCTGTTTTCAAAAGCTTTGGTCATTTTGAAAAAGAAATGGTGTTGCCTCCTTTCACAATACTGAAAGCACCAGGAAGGAAAGTTTGTTGTTTGTTTTGATGAGTCAGAGGGGAGGGAGGGAGTCACACAAACACTTCTAAAGCATATGATGTTCCTAAGCTTAGAACTCTCTTCTTCCCGAGGAGTTCTGCTTGTAGAGCACATTGCTCTGATAGTGAGTGAAGTAAGGTCAGTCTTTGCTTTTGTTACTCTGGCCAGTAAATAAAAATTTATTTGGGTTCTGAGTTCAAGGCTCTTTTTTAATATTTGTTGTAAATTGAAAAGCAGGTTGGAAGTCTCTCGGACTTCATGAGTCGGTCCATGGTTGAGACAGTGTGTCTGTGTGTAGGTTAAGTGATTGAGAAAGACTTCAGGTCCCAGGTGCAGCCAGAATTCTATATGTAGACAGTTTCACACACGGCGAAGGTTCAAGAGAGTACCACTGTAGTCATTGTAAAGACTGTATTGTGCGCTCTCAGTGGAAAGAAAAATCTTAATGTCAGATTCTCTGGATTTCAAGAGAGAATAAAGCATCTCTTAGTGACATTTCAATGTGTTGAGAAAAGCCCTGCATAGCTCAATGAGGATTTAGGGCTCAGGGGAAAACATAGCACTCACCCAGAGACAAGCAGCATTGCCTAAACCATTCCTGCAGATCAGTAGATGATCCTTTTACAATTCATTCTTGATGAAAAAATATTATAATGATAAGAACAAACCATTTAAAAACTAGTTGCATTTAGTCATCCTAAACAATACCTTTCTCTCCCTGTATCTTCAGGTCACTTGTTTTCTGATTTAGTTTATAAGAAAATAGTGAAGAATCTATATAAAGAAATATTTGTAAAAACGTAAACCATTCTATTTTATTATTTTAAAGCCAACAAGGTCCACCAGTTTCCTTCCTCTCTCAATATATTATCCTTTGTCTTTTACTGCCAACATTCACCTGTCTCATTTCACACAGGTTAACAATGCTTACTCTATTCTTTTCAATCAGTCAAATTCTCTCACAAAGGGATGATTTCAAGACAAGAGACTAACATTTCCCATTGCAGAATCTTGCATATACGCAATCTTGTCTGAAGGAAAAGTTTTAAGAAAGAATTGTTTCCTCAAAATTTTGAAGATATAATAAACAAAGCCTCTGTAATTAGTCTTAAGATTTATTCTAAGAGCTGAGGCCATAAACTTAGTTTTTAAAGTGGTAGTCTTAATTTCTACCCTCTAATATCACTTCAAGAATTAGCTAAAGGGACTGATTATGGATTTTCAAATATTTCTTGTAACACAAAATCAGATTGTATTGAAAGAGACTCAGAGTCAAATATCGGGGAAGGCTGAAATATTTCTCCAAGAGAGAAAACACCACAGTCAAATCTCACCCAGCTATCTTCCAGCTTCCTTAGCCTCCTCCTGGTCACTTCTACCTGTTGGTTTGCTACACCTCCTTAAATACACTTCTTGCCAGCTGTATCCCATCTAGGTTAGAATTAAAGGCAAGAACTACTCTATTTGGTAGTCAGCCTTGAACTCACAGAAAAGTTCTGTGTCTCAGGAGTTATGGGATTAAGGGAGTAGGTCACCACTTCTGGCTTTTTCTGTGCTGGGATTAAAGGTGTGTGTCTCTGAAGACCAGTTGTTTGGCCTTCTTCTCTAAGATCAAGAAATTCCTGAGCTATATCTGTCTAATTTTTGACAGATATAAATAAAAATTTCAGGTTTTATTAAATATGTAACATATCACCACAATTTAAATTCCTTCAGGAAATTGGGAAATGATTTTTTAAATATCATATAAAAAGAACAAGAAATATATATTTGACTTTATTTCCCACCATTGGAAAATTATATCTATGATTAAGCATTCCATAAATATTATATTAATGAATATCAATATATATAAAACATAATAGCATGCCTTCTTTCTATAATGATATATTAGGAAAGATGTTAGAAATTAAATGTATTTGAGTTTGTGTATACATACATGCATGCAAATATACAAGCATTTCAATAAAACTTTCAATGTACAGCTATGTGAGAAAAATCACTCAAAAGCAGAAAATCTGGTTCACATTACACTAGCATTAGATGGGTGTATACAAGAGAACAATTGGTATTGGAATGCCCTTTTTCTAGGCTTAATTATGTGTTCTGAGTAGCCAGAGGGTATAAAATTCTTTGGTAGATGGCTAAATACAATCAAGAAAGAAGCTAAAAATCCCTGTCCTAGGCCACTAAAATAAATAGATAGATAGATAGATATAGATAGATAGATAGATAAATGAATAGCCTTCGTGAGTTTTAACAATTAATAAAGAAAAGCCTGGTGCTTTTGGTTTGACTCCTAAAATCATGAATGTGAATGGTATTGGTCATTCATGAGGATTCAGGTTTCTAGATATGGGAAAAATTCTGTCTGTTCCTCTCTGTTTCAGATACCTTGTATTTGTAACTTTAAACCTTTTCATACTGAACCTAATGGTAGAATAGTTAATCAATTAGTTAAAATTTTGTATTTCTTATGTGTGTAGCATAAAGAATTTTCATCTCCTGGGTTTTACATTGTTCAGCTAAATGAGAGATACATAGTAGACTCAGACAATGAGCATATTGATGATACTATCTAAATATTTTTATGTGGATGGTTAGAAATAAAAACTCAAAATATATGGGGCAGGAGAGATGACTCAGTGATTAAGAGTGCTGGCTGCTCTTCCAGAGAACCTGCATTTGATTCTCTGCTCTCAAGTGGCAGCTCAGAATGGCTTGTATATCTAGTTTTAGATTATCTATGCTGTCTTCTGGTCTTGGAGGCCATTAGGCAAATATGTGGTATATAGAAAAATAGACTTCATACATTGTTTTTTAAACCTCACAATATTTTTAAAAGTAAAAAAGTATAACCTATTGGATTATCTTAAAGTAAGAAATTACTATTTGTTTCAACAGTAGAATATGTACATATATGTATATATAGAAAAAGATAGTAAAATATTTGTGTACACATGACATATTTTCAATATTTATTATTTTGAATTTATGTATGCAAGTTAATCTGTATGAGTGTATGCTATGTTTGTGCAGGCAACCACAGAGGCCAGAAGAAGGCATGAGACCTCCTACAGCTAGAGTTACAAGTGGTTGTGAGCTACCTGATATGAGAGTTGAGAACAGAACTCCTGTTCTTGACAAGGGCAGCAATTGCTCTGAAATAATTACCCACTTCTCAAACCCATATAAAATGATTTCAAAAGAACATGTTTATGTGGCACACATCTATAATCCCAGCTGCTCTAGAATCTAAGGCAAGGCAGTAGCAACTTTAAGGCCTATTTCAGTTGTAGTGAATTCAAAGCCAGTTTGGACAACCTAGTGAGACCATGCCAAAATAAAGAAAAAAAAAAAAAACTGACGTCATCTTAGGATATGCTTGCCTGCGCTCCCAATGCCCTAGTTTCAAATCCCCTTTCTGAAAATGAATGAAGAAATGAATGTTTGTATGAAGCTCAATGATGTGAAGTTTAGGTTTAGTCTACAATTTGGAAGAAATGTGTATGCGCACGCTCACACACACACACACACACACACACACACACACACACACACACACTGTTGAATATGTGTTCTGTACCAAACGACACCTCCATTCTGTTCCTATTCAGTGAGTGTTTGAATCAGTATTTGTCAAATTACATAGAGATCTGGAGTTCACCAACTCAAGGATGTTCATTCCCACATTTTTCAGTTTCTCGGTGCTTCCCTGTAACCATAACAAACACTGTTCCTTCTGCCAGACTAGGAGGAATGGACCCCATTCTCATTTTTCTGTTTAGCAGAAGTACTTTTAAAAATGGTGTGCATTCCCCTGTAGTCTCTCAAAAAATAATCCTGCTTACATCTCCTATGACTTCATGAGTCATCGCTGCCACTACTGTGCCCAAGAGCCCCGTCTTTACTGAGGAAGTGTCTAAAGGCTCTAGAATGTCTCAGAAGCCTGAGAGTACCACCAGGCTGAAAAGAACCACCTACTCTGTGATTTTGGTGCGCTTGTACTAATGGTTGATGTGCTCAGCCAGGTTTGTAGAACGTCCTTTTGTGCCTAGAATTATCTTTAGGAATCTCGGGCAGAGATTCTGGTATAGCAGGGCTGTCTCTCACCTGAATGCGCAGCAGGTAGCCATGAAAACTCTCCAGGAAGTGGTTCCCCCAAGGCGCTGAGTTACAGGCGCCTCCCCAAAGAAGATCAAAAGTCATGCCCCACCAGCACAGAGACACTGAGAAATGGTTGAATGTGTTCTAAATTAAACTGCCCTGGTGGTGAGCGGAGATCTGCCAAAATCTTTCAATTAATCACTTTTACCTTCAGGGCAGAGTTAGGCCTGAGAGTATTTCAATAGGTTTTTATTGGAACAGGGTTATTTCAGATATTAAACTATGTTGCACAAAGTAAAAATAATGTTATTTTTAAGTTGCTACTCTTGTTAAATAAAAGTTGGCAAACATTCCTAGGGTCTGTATTGTGTCTGTGTGTTTGTGTATGTGTGTGGCTTTTTCTTGTTTCATAAACCTCACTTTTTCGTTTTGTTTTTAACAAAAAAGTGAACAACAGTGAATTAGGTGGTAAATATATACATACAGTCATCTTCGTTAATAATGTGTTATAAATAATAAAAGACAGGCTTTAAGTTATAATTTTGTACAATAGGACTAAGTTTTGTTTTTTGGGTTTTTTTTTTTTTTTTTTGACATCTTTAGCAGTAAGTTAATTAAAATCACCTGCATTTTCTTGGGTGGACACCAAATGGATTGTAAACAAAACCGGATTAAAATAGCTGCTGGAGCTCACGGCATACAGATGACAAGATTCACAGAGGACAGCAAGGCTCTCGAAATGTGCTCTTTTCAAACAATTTTGGGTGAAATTTAGCTCTTGTGACTCCTTCGTAAAAGCCCCTTATAAGTGTTTTGCTGAAAGGCTAGCACGGCTTTGCTTCTGATCCCTTGATGAGTGAGAGAAATGTTTAAGAAAGATCACTTTACAGAGAGATTCAGGCTGAAATGTGATGACTGTGAGTCAAGCCAAGCCAAAAATTACAGTTTAGAACGCAAGGGGAGGGACGTGGTTTGGGAATCCATTTTCCCACATTCCTGAATCTCAATCATCCCTGCCAATGTTCAAAAAAAGAGAGAGAGAAGCCCAATGGAAAACAATGAGGTCACTTTGTTTAGATGTTTAAAGGAAAATAGGAGTGGAGGGATTGAAAGAATGACAGCAAGTACATGAATTTTATATCCATATCTATTTCAAGTACGATGGGATTGGAGGCCAGACTTTATATAACTGTTAATACTTCATCCAGAAAGGAGCCATTTCCAATGTCTTCTCCATGTTTGTGTTCTGTTAGTCAGCCTTTTATTGCATGTTTTTAATTTGTGAAATAGTCTGATGCTAAAATATTTTAAATGAAATATTTAAAATAAAAAAGATATGGATTCCTCCTTTCCAGACTTCAGGTTTCTTTAGTAGAGGCATCCAGGTGAAACACTATTTCTCTCTTGATTCTGCAGGGACACCCTACTGCCACTATAAAGCTCAGGTTTTTCTAGTGTATGTGCCAGCAAACCACCAGATGATAGTGACAGCCCCAAATAGACCCTTTGTTTCTGTTACTCCTAATTATTTTCAGGAAGCAAATCCCAATACCAAAAGAATGATGTACTTAGACCAGCATGATCACAGCACAAAATAAACACTGAAGCCCCAGCAATGCAGAGAATGATAGGAGCTGAACTGAATGTAACCCCCAAGGTCAGTATCTTCCAGCTCTGTAAAAGTTCCCTTGCAGATGACAGCTTCTGCTGGATGATCACCAGAGTCATTTGCCAACCAATCCTTATCTTCAAGACTGAGACTGCTCTGAAAACAAGAAACATACTAAAATTGATATTAGATACTTTTAGGCAATGCTTTCTACTCTCCAGAAATCATTTCAGTCTGTCAACTTCTTCCTGATGGCAGCATTCTTAGTGATATTTTATGTTCAAACTCAGCTTCTTTCTGAGATTTTTTTTTACCTTAAGAGATTTATGGAATGATCTCATGATTGGTATAATTCTATAAATTATAGTCATGAATACTATCCTACAGACCTCTCAAATTCCTTTCTGAGTTAGACAGATACATACAAGTAAGTATATAAAAAATGAGTATCCATACAAGGATATCATCCTTTGTCTATCATTTCACTTTACCCAGATATTAAATATGGCATACAAATGGCTTCAATCTATATCACATTAGCCATATTGGAACATTTTCCCTCATCTTTTTCCACCTATCGTTCAGCAATCCATAAGTTAAAAGGTATGATTTTGAAGGAAGTTGGCCCAATAGTCAAAGTGGGAATCTGAATTACATTAAATGTACGAAGGTTCTATGAAAAAGCAATCACAATCCATTATGAAACACAGGAAATGAACATCAAGAGTGGAGCTTGTGTGCACTGCTATCTACATTGCTATAGTTCAGCAGTGCAGACAAGCATCTCTCATTATGAGAAATGGGTGAGATATTTGGCAAGAACCATGCACAAACATGGGAGACAGTATTTAACAGTAGATGATAGTGACTTTCCAAATGTGGAGGAGGCTGGCTTCTCTTTTCATATAAATATTTAAAGATTTAAAGGGGTTCTTTTCTACTTATAAAGTTCCCAGTATATATATATATATATATATATATATATATATATAGCAGAACTTTTGTTCTAATAACAGTGAGATAGACATTTGTTTTTCAATTTAAAAATACTAAATTTGGGGGCTAGAGGATTACTCAGTGGTTGAAAGCCCTGGCTCCTCTTGTAGAAGTCTAGGGTTTTATTCCCAGCATCCACGTGGCTTTCAACTATTTGAATCTCCTGTTCTAGGGGATATAAAGTCCCTTTGCAGCCTCTGTAGTTAGTATATATATATATATATATATATACATATATATATATGTATATATATATATATACATACGGTGTGTGGAAAGTGATGCAATAGAACTAGGAAAGTTATGTAATAAAAGCTCTTTCAAGATTTATTTTTCCAAACATCTCTCTTGGTACAGTATATCCATTAATATTTAAAAGAGAATAACTAATCATCCTCCTCCCCACCTCCAGGACCCCATAATCTGTAGACACTATTTTATAAGCATTTTGAGGTCTAATAACACAGTGCAGCATCAGTAAGAAATGCAAATTTGAGCACACTTACTGCTACAGATTTTTGTTCTTTTCTTATACCCTTTTTAAACTCTAGCATAATGTTAATACCTGTCTTCTCATCTTCCAAAATAGGACAGTGCTTTTTCAAAGTCTGAAATGGGTGGGACGGCAAGTTAATATTAAAAATTAGTGGTTAATATCAATAAGTAAATATTGTTGGATGGACATGAAATGCTTTTATTTCCTAGTACTGAGTTGAAGGGACAGTGGTGTAGGAGTGGTGGAGCACTTGTCAGTGATTCCTAGCAGTCAGGTGACAAATAAAAATCCCTGGGAGGTGAGCCTTGTTTTGATTACAGATCCTCTATGTTTGATACAACCTTCTTCTTTAGGCCCATAAAAATATATCCTTACTGGTGTGTACTTTGTTTTAAGAAATCTAGAATTCACTCTCTCTACAAAACAAGTTCAACAATTTTCTAAAAAATGAATTCTTTTTCAATATCACAGTCTCTGTACCATTTAAAAGGCAATTTTTTAGTGATTCCATTCCAGTTCAATATTCTTTTAATAGTCATTTATTTTATGAGGCTATATGTATGTCTGAGTTCATGCACATACACTAACTACAGAGGCTGGAAAGGGGCTTTATATCCCCAGAAGAAGAGATTCAAATAGTTGAAAGTCATGTGGATGCTGGGAATAAAACCCTAGACTTTTACAAGAGGAGCCAGAACTTTCAACCACTGAGTAATCCTCTAGCCCCCAAATTTAGTATTTTTAATTGAAAAACAAATGTCTATCTCACTGTTATTAGAACAAAAGTTCTGCTTTATATAAATCTCCCAGAAATAACTAGTAAGTGAAAGACTCACAAGTGAGTAATCAAAAAATATAACAATAAAACTTTCACAATTACCTAACCAAAAATAAACAAAAGAAGTGAAGGAATATTTGAAGATAAGAATTTTGTTATTGCCTTAAGAGAAAAGGAAAATCATTTTGCAATAATTGTTTTTATCAAACAAGTATCTTAAACACCAATATAAGAAAATAGGGCGGCAGAATCCTAGCGCTCTCTGGGGCAGGGGCAGGTGGACGCTGTCCCTGACCACTTCCACGGCTCCTGCTGTGGGAAACCCCGCCACGACCTCGAACTGAGTGAACCAACTGCTGGGGTCTCCGAGGGGCGGATTCGGACCCCGCCCAGAGGTCAGGAGGGGGATAGAGGCCTCAGTGCCTTTATCCCAGGCTGGGAGGGAGAGTTCAGCTCCCATTGTTGCTGGTTCCACTTCCGGGACCCAGCGCTGGCTGCAGAATCCCAGCGCTCTCTGGGGCAGGGGCAGGTGGACGCTGTCCCTGACCACTTCCACGGCTCCTGCTGAGGGAAACCCCGCCACGACCTCGAACTGAGTGAACCAACTGCTGGGGTCTCCGAGGGGCGGATTCGGACCCCGCCCAGAGGTCAGGAGGGGGATAGAGGCCTCAGTGCCTTTATCCCAGCCTGGGAGGGAGAGTTCAGCTCCCATTGTTGCTGGTTCCACTTCCGGGACC